>JAHBCN010010191.1:0-32567 GCA_019359885.1 Listronotus oregonensis | reverse complement strand
TTACTATCCCTTGCATATTTCGAAAATTTATTATCAAACCAAAATTTTATCGTCAAAAATTAAAAAATATATCTAAAGGTGACAAACTTTCAACTGGTTTCTCAGCGCTTTGATTGCCTCTTTTTTTTTGATTCCGGTACATTTTGATGAAAAGTTGTCCAGATCTCCAGTTGGGTACCAAATTGGTTTGGTTTTCGTCAAAACTTCTCCTTTTTACAACCAATGTTTCTTCGTCGGTTAACAAGTATTTTCATTGGTGGGGATTTCAAAATCCTGGTTTTTGGTATTTTTATTTCCTTCAATTATTTCTACTTTCTCCAAAAATCCTCCTCGTCTGTAGTTCGTCAACATTTGGCGGAATATAGACAGCATCATTTCAAAAAAATTTAAAAAAACACATTATTTAAAAAACCACCTGTAAAAAAAAGTAATATCTTACTTACGGTTCTTGTTTCCAATTCTTGTACTAGCTATTCTTCTTACGCAATTCTAACTTTTCTGTGTCAGAAATTTTTTCCATTTTTACACAAAAAAAAACTTTGGTTTATAAAAATTTAAGATGATGACGAATGATATTTGAAAAACGGGAAAAATTTTCCCCCGACACTTCATGCCTTCGATTTTTTAAAAACGAAACCTAATATTTAGGTCGTTTTTAAAAATCGTTTGACGTATGTTTATTCTTTAATTTTTTTAAAAATATAAAGTACTAGCCCCAATAGCTTATGTCAAATTACATAAAATTTATGCAATACAATGAAAATATTTTCAAAAAATAAGCCCCCAAATTAAAAAAAAATCTGTTTTTAAATATAGCCTGCAAGCAAAAAAAAACTAAGCAAAAACTTGTCAGTGGCCCTTACTGAACCTTTGTTTATCCCTAAAAAAATAATAAAATAATGTAATGACACAAGATTATTTTTTGTAATGCAGCAAAATGACTGTTGCGTTTTCGCAACAATGGCCGAAAATGGGTTAAGACAACCCTTCTTACGGTTACATTTGATCAAGTAAATAAAAAAAACTGCCTGTATTATCGAAAAAAGGACATTCATTAATACAGACAGATCGCTTAAAAACTGGCCAAGTCAAAAAAACTTGGTCTAATTCTAGATCTTAGTACTTTAAAAGCCCGAGATTTTTGAATAGGAACTTGGCCCTTATTTTACATAAGTGCTTTTGGTAAGATTGTTTTAACATTGTATTCGATGTATATTAGTGTTCTGCTATTTTAATATAAATGAACAAAAATAATAATCAGGCTTTGTGGTTTAGTATACAGGAAATAACATTAAAATTGTTAATTACGTAGAAAATATAATAATATATAATAGTTGCTAATAACCAGACACTTATAAAAATATTGTCAATAAAAAGGGTTCGTTTTTAGAATATTAGATCAATTAAAATTATCTTAATAAAACCATAATACTTTGTGCAAAATGTAAACGGTTGTTTTATCCAAAACTAACACAATCTTGCACCAATTGTTCTTCATAATCTTCATAATTTTTAATTGTTGGTTTTAACATTTTTTTTTTTAATTAAATTTAATGGCAATAGGCTGATCAGCCATTCAGCCAGTCACAAAGTGTTTATTAAAAAAAGGAGTTTTGTATTTTATTTTTCTAATTATTTATCATACTAATAATAATAAAGGGTAAATACAAGCTAAAACTATCACATATATGACAGGGACACACACTTCACGCCACTGGGGTCGATCAGGGCGACTTTTTGTTTTAAACACACAAAGAAGACCACTTAAAAAGGAAGTAACATAAGGATAAAAATGGGTAAGATTATCCTACTGCCTATTATTAAAAAGCATCAATTCAACATAAAAGTAATTTATAGTTTTAAGTTTATTCTGTTCAAAAAAGAAATCAATGCATTATTTACCTTTGTACTCTCTAGGGCTAAAAGATTAAGAATGTTAAAAGGACAAACAGCTTTACACTCTTTGATTAAAACACTAAATAGCTTGTTGGTCTCGGCTATGTATTTGTTACAATGAAAGAATATATGATCTAGATCACACCTAACATTACAAGTTTCACATTGATCAGAAGGTAATATTTTGATTTTATACAGATGAGCATGATAACAAGCATGTCCTAGTTTCATGCGTATAATTGTTGTTATGTATTTTCTAGGGACAGTTAGGTTTTTATGCCAGTATTTATGTGGAATTTCAGTTACAAGCTAAGTATATCTTGTGGGTTTATTTTTGCTGTATTCCTTCCATCTTATGTTCCATTTATTGGCAATATTTGTTTTTGCATTATTATATCCGTCATTTAAGCTGAGCTGTAATTAGCTGCTTACCATTAATAATGCTATCCTTTGCTATTAAGTCTACTAGTTCATTATACTTTAGTCCTGTATGTGCTCTGAACCATAAGAAAAAGACTTGTTTTCAACGCAATGTTATTCGGCGCAACAATTTTCTTATTTTCCATAATATTGGATTGTCTTTATAGTTCCAGGATTTATTGTTCTGCAAGGCTTTAAGCACGGATATAGAGTCGGACAGTATAACAAAGTGGTGATAACTAGAGTCACCTATAAATTTAAGAGCTTCGCAAATTGCTATGGCTTTACATGTGAAAATGCTTAGATTATTGTTTATTTTAAATTTAAGTTCGATATTAAGTTTTGTGATATACACTCCAGCTCCACTACCATTTTCATTTTTTGAGGCATCTGTATATATATGAATATAATCATTAAATTGAGAAACTTCAGATTTTAAAATAGCAGCATTTAGAGCATTGTTGTCGTAAAGGGTGGAAACTTAACATTGATGTCTTGAAAAGAGCTATGGTACTAGGGTTCATTCCGGGAATTCTCGACTGAGAATTCCCGGGAAATCTTGGGCTTTTGTTCCGGGAAATTAAGCTCGAGAAAACTCGAGAACCCGAGAAATCATATTTGAGTCTATGAAATTATAAAATAAAACTATTTGCGTTTGCCGTTTGTTTTAAACGCGCGGCGGCGGGGCACGGGAAGCGCAGTGGTACCCTTTTGATCTCGCCGATCGCGCGCGGCAATCGCTCTGGCGGCGTCGTTTTATACATAACACAATACAGTAGGTAATACACCAGTAATGACAACCTAGGAAATTATTCCCTAGTCCTAGGATTTTTTCCTACAATAGGGAAAAGGGAATTTTATCTAATATCTAGGGAATTTTCAACTTTGGATTGTTTTCAGTTCAATTTTTATAGAATTTTAGACAAATTAATGAATTTTAATATTAAATGGACTACCAATGACAAGTACCTATTAAATCCTTATACCCTGGGTTATGGTTTGACCATTGTATCTTTTCAAAAATTTTCTTGTTGCGCTGATTAATCAATACGGGTTAATTCGTGGTATCGGGTTTCGGGGAATTACAGATCAACTGCTACTTAGCATCTCTCTGTGTTGTTGCCCTTTCGTATTTTATGGTTGTTGCCCACAAAATACGAAAGGAAAAAAAAATGTCAAGTTCGTGTATTTGGCCCCACAGTAATGCCGAGACTGGCGAGTATTTTCAGTCGTTCGCATCCAGTGAGGCATTAAATGGTGTGTTTAATTCGTCTTTCTAGTGAAAACTGCTTCCAAAATTATTCATTAAATGAAAAGCATTTAAGTCTTATAAAAAAGGAAAACCTTTATAAAAAAAGATGATTTTAGAATTTTTGGAATTGTTTTTTTTTTTGTTAAGAAACTTTTTTTTTTTTGTTAATTCATTTTGCTATCTATGTCCATTGTTACCATGAGATTTTATTTTTATGTATTTTTTGAACTTCTCTGACAATAAAGCATTTCGTAAATTATTTTTCTATTTAATTTTTTGATCTAGGGAATTCTAGGAAAAATACAGACAGAAAAATTGGGAATTTTCGCGAGCTTGGTTGGCAACACTGTAATACACACCGTTCATTAGTGTTTCATCTAGCTAAGTTCAGACGGTTTACAAAGGTAGTAAGCAATTTGTAAATTTTCCCCAAAACCCGAGAAATTAGCCTCGAGAATTCTCGAGACCCGAGAAATTGATAAGCTCGAGAAATCATGAACCCTATTGGTACTCATAATCGGTGGGGTTAAAGGGTTCAACGAGTTAAGGATGACATTAAAATTTCGAAAAACCTCGCAGAGAGGAGGTGAATTTTTATGTAGCCAATATTTGTTAGTTAGATCATATGTATTTAATTTTGATATATTGGTAGTTTTAACATCTTCTAATAAAACCATTTAAACTAGAAAATCGTGTCCTACAACGTCTTCGTGATTATTAATTAACTTTAAATAATTTAATATTCATTTGCACACGTTTTTGACATTTAATTTTATTCCTGAATATCGCAATATTTTTCATTTCTTATGGGCTATAAATTAGCTAAGCACCTACAATAAAATACAAAATAAATGCCAAATTTGTTTTTAATACATAAGTAAAAAATACCTAAATAGTTTATTACAAACAGCGTCACCACTATATTTTACACCATAGAACAACTATTTTATTACATTATTGTTGAAGCCATATTTAGCACCTTATAAAAGTAGATGCTTACATACAGAAAGAAGAATATTTAAATGTAGTATTCCAAAATAAACATTTTAAAAATTAACATGCTTACATTGCCAAAGGACTCCGCACAATCGTTATGGAAAATGGGTTTCAACCTTATTGTTTTCAAACTTTGCAAATTAATAGTTCTCAACACGCTGATCAAAAGTCTCACTGGGCACAAAACCCGATAACTCTTCCAAACGCCCCAAAATTATCCCAAAATTGATTAAGATGCATTTGACTGATTCTTGGTCAATTGCCTTACCGAGGTTTTAATACTGTAGTCGAGTCTACACAAATCAAATCAAATTAAAAAATTCTCATTGACAAACAAACAATATAAAATTGGTCAGGTATAGTCTGTCCAAAGTATACCGTGTTAGCTCTTGCCTTCATTTATGGATTATACCTTCCGACAGCAATAAAACTGCAGATCAGTAGGTATTAAAGGACAGAACATTAGGGACGGACTTTAATAATATAAAGATTTATAATTTATTGTTTATTTAGGTAAGTATAATCTTAAAAGTACATTAAGAAATTAAATATATGCAAAGTTTTAATAAATTTATAAATGCATTATCTATACATAATTACATTTTCTAAATATCTAAATCTAATTCTGTTTCACTATCAGAGTCATCATTGAGATTAATTACAATATGATTTATGTTGTTTTGGATAGAAATGTAAAAATTCTTAATTTTTATAATATGCTGTAGTGAATTTTTCCAGCTCTCAACTGGTATGTTAGTAATTACATTTTTTATTAAATTTATAACACTGGGACTTAAAGTAGGTGTAACATTTTCTGCTCTGATCTTTGATTTTACTTGGTTCCACAAATGCTCTATGGGGTTAAACATACAGTGATACGGAGGAAGCCGTAAGAAGTATCCCACCTTTACCAAATTATCACATACATATTTTTTTTAATTGCATATGAATTTAGGACTTCCAAAAGTTGCGTTTTTTTGTAACTGAATTCAAAATAAATATCATTTTCTAACAAATATTCCTGGATTTCAGTTTCTGAACTTGATAAAGCTGGTGGTTTGTGTAGCAGACGGCTGTGGTAGCTTGCGTTATCCATGACAATAACACTGTTGTTTGGAATATTTTTTAAAAGATAATTTTGAAACCAGTTTTTAAAAGTTCTGCATTTGTATCCTCATGATAATCCAAGCTAAATCCTTAATATTCTTTGCAACAACAGCAAGCAGTATGGGGCAAACCGTCTTCTGAACCAGCGTGTATTATGGTAATGCGTTTTCCTTTATTTGAAAGTGCTTTTTCTGACAGTTTTGACTGGAATCAACCACTTTGGATACTGTGTCGTGTGTACCGAACCATGTTTCATCAAGGTAAATTATGGATCTGTTTTCTAACCTATTATTTTAATTTCTTGAAGGTAATTAAATCTCCAAGTGCGTAGTCTGTGCGATTTCATTACTACTTGTCTTTTGTCTATTTTGCGGTATTTAAATCAATCCCATTTTACACACAACACTGTGGAGGGTGGCACGGCTAATATTTATATTGGTTTCGTCTTCGTCTAGCTTCTTTCAGTTTTCCAAGGTAGGAATAACTCCGCTTTCATAAAGGCAATATATTGTCCTTCTTATTAGGTCCTGACCACTATTGTCTATACGATGAGATTGAAAATCACTTCATTTTTTTTTGTTCAATTCTTCACTAATAATAATATTCCTTATCGATGATATTGGAGTTTTTGTAAGTAGACAGCTTCTTGTTTAATTAGACCTATATGATTAAAGTTTCATGATTTCGACGCGACATAGTTATATTCTCGTAAAACAACTTTTTTGAAACGCACAGTTAAATCGGTTATTTAACACTGCCACTAAAATATTAGCCAAAATATTTATATGCCTAATGGTTAATACTCAAGAAATACCTGGCCCACTCCTGCCCTTATGAACAAATGGGTTTACCCAATATCAATAGGTAATAAAATCGTTAGAGGTTTATTGGGGTATGGTCCGTCAAAAGCCATAACGATATACTTTGGGACAGACTATACTAAGTAAATAGTTTACTCTAATATGTAAAATCCCTAAACACATATGGCCAGGGACACACGCTTCACATCCTGGGATCCATCAGGATGACTTTTAGTACCAGACACACAAAGAGAACTACTAAAGAAGAAAAAAAAAACATAAAGGAAGGATTTGGGTTATACTACTAATCAATTATAAATAAATGTATATATTGTGGCCTATTTCTTAACAGTATTTTCCAAGAGTAACAATCACTGCCGGGTTATTGCTTTTTTAAAATTTCCGACTATGTTAATATAACATGACAAACAATTGAGAAAAGGACGAACAACACTAATTCAGTATATCGTCATAATATTCCTTGATATCATAATAGGCTTTCCCAACTTACAACTTTTTAATCTCTTTGCAAATGTTTTTTCCTCAATTATCTTTTTTAATCACACAGGAAGACTAATTCAGTATATCGTCATAATATTCCTTGATATCATAATAGGCTTTCCCAACCAACAACTTTATAACCTCTTTGCGAATGTTTTTTCCTCAATAATCTTTTTTAGTCACACAGGAAGGTGGTAAAATAGCTTTTTACTATTATAAACTATAGAATTTTTAGTTAGTCTAGTAAAATGAATCGGAAGCGTGACAGTATTCATTCTACTCGGGGAATAACCAGATACTGACGTTAAACCATTTTATGCTTTCGGGCATTAGACAAACTAACTCCAATGTAAAAATGCATGGGAGTGTAAAAATTTTATGAGATAGAAATAAGGGTCTACAGAAATCCCTACGTCGAATTCTATACATGATTCTAATGCAACATAAAGACTGATACAAACAGGGTATCAGAGCATGAGCCCAAAAACAAATACCATAACGCAAATGCAAATATATACAATAGATACAGAAAATACACATTTCTAATTAGGCTTACATATAATTCGTAAATTGTAATTCTCAAACTTTAACCATTCAGTTATTTGAAGTCCTAGAACCTTGTTAACCTGTGAATTGTTAATATTCATATTATCCAGCAGTACTCCATCAAGTTAACACTTAAAAGTTAGAATATACACAATTACTAGACTTGAGCCTCACATCCCCCAAACATTCCAACATTCCCCCTTACCTCCCCTCCACCCATATCCCACCATCAAACATAGCCTGCCATGTGACTTTTCCCTGTTTAGGGGTTGTGAAACCATTTGAACGTAAATTTCGTGTTACAGCCACCTAAACATTACCTTTCGACCGCAACAATTGATCCCCCCCATATCCACTTCCTCAACTCCCCCATGTGGGGGTTTAATTGTTTTGGTTACTCGTGTATATTTTGTTTTTTTTTTAACTAAACCTATAGAGCTCTATTAATCTCACTCTGATTTAAAAATCAAATAATGTGTGTTTGAGAAAGCGCTAGTCAGTTTCATAAATACATTTTGTTTTATAGGGTTATACCTAACAAAGTATCTACATATTTAAAAAAATTAAACTCCCCTAACCCCCCCCCATAATATGCTGCCATAAAAGAACACAGGGGTGTTTCTCAAAACACACTTAACTTCATCCCCTAAATGTAAATTCCAAGCAAGATTTTAACAAACGCCTAACTCTGACAAACATAAAACAGAACTGCTATTTTTACTGACAAAGCCTACAAAAAAAGAGAAGCCAAAGTGTTCTAACAAAACACTAGCTCGAGAAATTATTTAGATTGGGCTCTCTAAACCCCCAAAGTGTCTACTTTTCAACACTTAATGTTCTCTCTTCATAGAAAAACTATACTATAATCTAATATTTTTAAAGAAAATACTTATTTAACGCCTGCACTAAATAAATAAAAACTATGAAATAAAATGTAATTACTAAAAAAATAATTTTTGGTCAATAGAGCTCCTCTTTTAAATATAAATTAATTATACGTTTTTTAGCAAAACCCTACGAAGAACGCTAAAACACCAACTAAAAATTTTCCCCTTTATAAATGTTACTTTAAATCAATTTTTATTTAGACACCACTGTATTATCATATAATTTCTTTGTGGTGAAAGGTAAAAAGAATTACATAGTTTAAATCTAAAAGTAAACAAAAATACATTTTAAAATAAAACCTATGCGGTGATTTCATTTATTAAAATAGAAATAAGCGAGAATGATATCATCATTATTTGATATTAGGCAAATGAGTTGTTTCTAAAATTGTTCCCGTGAATTAAACCATTTTTATTTTGGTTGGCGCCTTTTAAATTTGCATTGTTTTCATCTGCGTTTAATAGGTAACCGACATCTCAAAAACAGTTCAGGCCGGTCATAGTCTAAAAGGTTTGTTTAGTAGGTGATTATTTTTTTATTCCATTATTTCGGAGAAGTGGTCAAAACTCTGTCGGCTTTTTATTATCTTAGTTTATTGCCCTATGTTAATATTATTATAATGATAGTTGCGTTGACGTCATAGTGCGCATGGTACAGTTATTTTTAAAATACAAGTATCTTTGACAATGTAAGTAAATACAGTTTTTTGTTTGTTTTGTTTGTTTATAATATGCGTTGATTTAATTTTGGAAAAAGATAATTAGTGTGGCAGGTAAGATATACAAGTAGCTAAAATATTATTTAATTGATATTTTAACTATCTTTATTTTAATTAAAGACATGCGATATATTGTTGTGGCGAATCCGCCAATCAAAAAATATTCTTGGGGTTTCTGGCCAGATGGAACAACTTCGGACCTGGTCCCACTCCTTTCCCCTTTCCTAAAAGCCTTATAGTCCGGGAGCCGGCAATCTTAAAAGTCCCGTGATCGCGGATTTGCAAAATTTTTATATAAATTAATAGCTTTTAGTTATAGGAACACAATGCATTCGGTAAGCCTTGATTTAGTTGGCCGAAAATATTTTAAAAAAATAATTATTAAAAAAAGCAAAAATGGTGTATTCTATAGGAAATTTTGTAATTTAACGTAAAAAAATTAGCTTACCAACTGTATCCAGCCGAAAGTGCCCGGCTTACTTTTTTAAAGGGTGTGATTGAAGGGTAAAATTTCCCCATCATTCCGGAAAACTTTTTTTCTTTTAATTTGTTTCTTTTTATGTGAACTTTAAAAATATTTTGGTACGCGTGTCTAAAAACGGCCGAAAATATTGGGCTTACCAGTTTTATTCTATACGAGCTCGATTCACATCAATAATAATTAGTCTTAAATCATTTTACTCTGTAGTAAATATTTTCTGTAAAAGTATTCTTCTATCACTATTAACATGACTCTCAATATAATATTAATATTAATCCCATTTTATGAAAAATTATCCTTATTTATAATTTTTCTATACATAAAATAGTCCAATACAGAACATTGTATAAGAGTTTTGGTTCTGGATCAAACCCTGCATAAGTTTTCTCTGTCTCTCTACTATATATTTAAAATTTACGTGCCTCAATTATGAGACGCGTACAAGGAAAAATAAAACCATACAATTTATTGATACAAAATAAAGAGTATCAAAATATTTTTGAGCATTTAACGGATCCACAAGACATTAACAATAAAGAAAAAACAGATATAATACAACGATTTACTAATGAAATGTACAATGTTGACAAAGAAGAATTTTACAATGGCATGATAAATTTCAAATCGAGTAACATTTTGCCGTGCTGGAAAACTTTATCACAAAAAATTTTACGCACAATATTTGTTAATAAAATGTGGCAAAATGCTACAGAACCATCATGCATTTCATATGGCCCGACCGAATGTGGATGGCAATTTACGGAAAATAATAAACTCGAACCATTGTGCTATAACGGTCCAGCGACACCATTAAAAGTAGAAGAAATTCTAGTCAACATGAAAACTATGAAGAATGTGACGAATCAGAGGATGAGAGACATTATGATTGTGATGATAATAGTTTAGATTAGATGAATAATAATAAATATATTTTGCTTTCGTATAAAAAATTGTTTATTGTATTATCTTGAATTAATAAATTTATTACGATATTTAAATCAACTGAAAAAATGAACTCAAATAAAAATGCTGCTATATTTTCTTTGATCATATTTATCCTTTTACAACTTGTTGCATGTAAAATGATTTAATTTAAGACTAATTATTATTGATGTGAATCGAGCCCGTATAGAATAAAACTGGTAAGCCCGATATTTCCGGCCGTTTTTAGACACGCGTACCAAAATATTTTTAAAGTTCACATAAAAAGAAACAAAGTAAAAAAAAAGTTTTCCGGAAAGATGGAGAGATTTTACCCCTCAATCGCCCCCCAAGTAACACAACTTGCTTTTTAAAAGCTGGGAGAACCGCTACATCACTAAATTATCCAGCCCAATGTTTTATTATTTGTTCTATACAACGTTCTCTCAAACCTAACATAGTGTTTATATACCCAAAATAGGCGCACTTTATAAGCTAATTTATTAAAGCGTTATAATTTGCCATTATAAATAAGGTTTATTATGGTACAAAATTCACCAGTAATAAAACGGATATATAAGTACTTTATAGATACTCTAGCAATGTCACTAGATAGCTACATATTCGATTAAACAGCTTGTCAGACATGCGCATTTTTCACTAGCCAGTAGCAAGTTGCAGCAATTTGCTGAATAAATACTTTATTTCAGTTGCATAAGTAAATTTGGAAAAAAATGTTTTTTAAAAGGTATTTTATGGTTGTCGCCCTTGCCGATTCTTTTTTATATTATTGAACACGACTGGAAATAAAAGCAGACTAATTTGCGATATAATATATATTGCACCTAAAATAAATAACTTATTTTAGGAAAGTTTCGCATATGCAGAATGTGAAATTCACTTGCGATGGATTTTTTTCTGATAAAATATATAGTTTTAGCTCTATATTTATCAAAGCGCCTCGAAAATAATTAAAAATTGGATTGAAAAAAATTATATCAAACATTTATTGTTTATGTCGTTTTTCATTTTTAACCTTTAAAATGTTACTAGATGTTAAATTTCCATATTTTAATCCTGAAAAAATTATTAAAACACAAACTAGTTAGAGATGAAAGGAATACTACGCAATTTAATTGCTTTATGCAACAATGGCGGCCCTAACATCCTGAAAAAATTAAATGGCGACGTGCAAACTGGTCAGAATGGCAATGGTTGCGAAATATTCAATTAAAAGGCCTTTAAAAAGCTATTTTTTATGGGTTTGCTTTATAACAGCTTTATAAAAGAATTAGTGCGACCCTCTAGAACTTCGAATAATGTACAGAGGGCGCTAATCGCGTTGTTATATCTCTTTTGGCTCTATAAGGGTGCTACAACACATTATTGCGTTATTAAACAGTTAGTGGCTATTTGCACGTTTGATGTACCTTTATTTATTTTAAGATTTATTGCATGCATTACCTCCTTATCTAATAATTTTAACTATTTCTGTAGATATAACGTTTTTGTCGTGTCGGCTTAATTGTCTTAAAACAATCATTATACATTTTTCTTATCAAAATAGCCTGTGCGAACTGCAATCTCATCGCCGATACGGCTGACGTGTAAACTCCCAAAAGACCGGCAACGAATACTTTGCGTGGAGTGCTAAGCAGTATCCGCGGATCTGCCGGTAAAATGTTTGGTAGCCTATTATTTAATATAGCTACTAAGTGCTTTAAGAAGATATAGCTAACCTGAAACATCCTGGCTCATTTTCGTATCTCTTTAATAAAAAATATATATATTTTTTAATTTCAGTAGGTGTACCGACTTCTTAAAAGCACGTCATCGTTTAAGATTTAATTTTCTAATTCTAATAGCTAGTTTTACCGTTTCTCGTCATTGTCAATTTCAATAAGTTTAGCTTAGCTTAGAAAACACACGACAAAATAGCCGAATGACTTACCGCTGGGTATGCCTGCTTTATAGAAATTTTATTTCATTGCTGACTACTTAAAAAAACCTTTTAAATAACTACAATATTCCAGTAATAAAGCATGTTTACTTAGAATGTTATGAGTATGAAACACACATCAACAAAGCATTTAAAAAATACCTTTATAATGGCGTTAATTATAAAGCATTGGGATAAACATACGCAAATTATATAAGGGTTTTATAAAAAAGGGTTTTAAATAATGGCACAATTGAGGTTTTATTTGTACTTTATATGGTAGCTTATATGCAGATAAAACGCTGAAAACTCTCTAACGGCTGTGGTTGTCACTTTTATAAAGTCTTGTTAAAGCAAGTATATAAAAGATATATTAATTAGCTTTAAGAAAGTTTTTACAACTATATTAAAAAACCATATTGCTTAAAAAACTATTTAGTGTAAAATAACACTTTTATAAATATATTAAAGGTCTTTAGACGCCTTTATAAAACTTTTATAAAGAAGAAAATGATATAAAGGACCATCTTGTGTTACTTGGGCCCCTTTTAATAGGTAAGCCGGGCCCTTTAGGCTAGATAAAATTGGTAAGCTAGTTTTTTTACGTTAAATTACAAAATTTCCTATAGAATACACCATTTTTATCGAAATCCGCGATGACGAGGAAACATTTTTGTTTTTTTTTAATAATTAATTTTTTTAAAATATTTTCGGCCAACTAAATCGAGGCTTACCGAATGCATTGTGTTCCTATAACTAAAAGCTATTAATTTATATAAAAATTTTGCAAATCCGCGATCACGGGACTTTTAAGATTGCCGGCTCCCGGACTATTATGCTAGGCAAACATGCAAGCCCTTGACAGTATTTGATCCCTGAATTGTGCACTCAATCTTTGCAGAATTTTAACTGGCCCAACGTCTTTATAAAGAAGAAAGAGTGAGAATTCGCAGAGAGGTGGGGAAAAGACATACTAATATGTATTTTATACCAAATTACTCGTCGCAAAAAATTAGGAAAAGCATAGTTTTTTGAAAATTTTTAAAAGTCACCCCTATTTAGGGGTTGGAAAGTCGCCAAATCTAAAGAATTGCAAAAATAGCAGTGATATTAAAAGTTAAACTCACTGCGATTTTTGTTTCAAATGGACCTTGGAAAAATAAAATAATACATCTCTTTTACTAAGAAGGTTGTAAACCAACCCCCGTGGACTATGCGGGTCATCCTCTAAAATATATAAAATCATATGCAACTTTAAAAATAGCAAAATTAAAAAAAAAAACAGATTTTTCAGGACATGTCTAATAAGAAATAAATGTATATGCTAATCAACCGCCCTTATCTAAGGGCGAAACCACCCTTATTAATAGAAAAAATAAAAAGTCAAAAAAAGGTTTATATTTTTTGATCCAAGTATATAAAGCATAAAACTAACCAAAACCACCTCTGCAAGGTTATATTTATCCCCTAAAATGTAGAAAATCATATACAACTTAAAATATTTAGATGTTTTTGGATATCTCAAATATGATATTAACATAAAACCAACGTTCAGAGTAAGTTTTGATAATAAACCACCTCTAAAATTAAGGATAAAGACACCCGTATTATGAAGAAAATTAAATAAAATGTTAGCTTATGCAAAAAGCGTTTTGGCCTCATATTTTTCATCCCAAGTGTATAAAACAGGATTTCTTGGATTTTTTGAGTTTATTTCCCCCGTGCAAGGGGAAAAATTCATCCCCCGATCATACAACTTTTTAAACTATAAAAAAATATTTAGATGTTTTAAGATAGCTCAAATATAATATATAAATAAAAACATGTATCTGATTTCTATCATAAGGGGATTAATTTACCCCCTTGCAGGGATAGCTTTGATCACAAATGAAGTCGAAAAATCTAAGAAGATCCTTTTTATAAATTAAATGCCTTTTTCAAAAAGCTAGCCTGTTCTTAATTAACTATTTTCTTGTGTACCTCCGTCTTCATTAAAAGCTGGACAATTGTTTAAATTAATTATTAATATTTGTTTAATAGTACACATTTTGTAATTAGGGCTATAGTACACAAATCATAAAGTGACAATTTTATTCAAAAAAAAATGTAATTAATATAATTGTCAACTAGGGTATCGAATTGTAGAGGCCGATAGAGGCGACAAAATTTTGAATAAACTACTGGCAGCAAATGTGTAAATCCGCCACTGACGCAATGGGTTTTAAAGGACGATCCACTTTCTAGGTTAGGTTAGGTTAGGTTTAAAGTGAGTGGGTATAACACCCTTCCACCGCGACTGATCGGTCTATTGTGGCTCACACCCGTTTTATATTTTCCCCACCAGGTCCAGACTTCTAATAAATCTGATGATCCTGTTGGGAGAGAGATCTGTCACCTCTCCCGGCAACAAGGTGTCATTGCCGAGGATTGCGAATCTGAGTCGTGCCATTGCTGGGCACAAACACAGTATGTGTTCTGCCGATTCATCCCCCTCCATGCACATGCGGCACTCGGCGTCTTCCGCTAGGCCGATCTTGTGCATGTGGTATTTCAATCTACTGTGTCTCGTGTACAGTCCCACTAGAGTTTTAAGGTGTTCCCTTGATTGCTCCAGTAGTTTGACGGTACATTGTTGGTTCGGTGGGTTTATAAAGGCCTTCGAGTGTCTGAGACCCGGAAGTTCATGCCAGTACCGAAGATTTTCTCTTTGTGTCCAAGCTGATATGAACTGCTTGGCCATTCTATAAGATATACCGATGACCGGTTCCGGCCCTGTGAATTTTGTCTTCACCCCCTTTTGGCAAGGAGGTCTGCGGATTCATTACCCTCTAGGCCGGTATGTCCAGGTATAGTAGGGTAACCTTGTTGCTTTGACCCAGTTTGGTCAGCGCATCCTTGCATTTTCAGACGGTTTTCAAATTGCGCCGGCTGGATTCAAGAGCCTTGAGAGCTGCTTAACTGTCGGAAATTATTTTAACTGTCTTACGTGTGCAGTGCCGATCAACCAGCGTTCTAGCACACATCTCAATAGCAAATACCTCCGCTTGAAATATGGTTGCGAGAGTGCCCAGGCTCAAGGAAAACTCTGTCCTCGGCCTCTGTCCATATATTCCAGCTCCAACACCGTCCTTGCTTTTGGAGCCGTCGGTGTACCAACAGATGTCAGCCCGGAGCAGGTTGGTCGTTTTCCGACTCCAGTCCTCCCTTTGTGGGTAGACTACACTTTAGGGCCGGATGTAATTGGTTGCTGTAGGTATTATGTCTGAGGGCATTCCCAGTCTGTCACAGGTCAGGACACTCCTGAGGAGACTCTTCATATGACACGTCTGCGGTTTGTTACTGACCGCTGGATAGTCTGTAGGTTGCCCACATTGCCTCTCTCTCCAAGTAAATATGCAGAGAAGGCAGTCCCAGGAGGACTTCCATGGCCGCCGTTGCCGGTGTCTCTGTAGGCTAGATAGCTTTGCTTGGGTCAGCCGCTGTTGCCCCTTGCGCCACCATGCCACAGAGCCATACGTGATCATTGGTCTTATGACTGTCACGTATAGCCAGTACATCTGTTTTGATGCATGCCCCAGGATTTGCCACAAAACCTGCGGCATGTCCAGAAAGATAGGCTCGCCTTACGGGTGACCTTTTCTCCACTTCCTAACGCAAAAATCCAGTCTTCGTTAGAAAAGTAGATGGCAACCAAGGGTAGTAAACTTAACAAGGAGTGCTCGATTTTTACTATTTGTCCGCAGATATAGGTTGTGTTTGGACGTCACCCGTTTGCCCATTTTGCCCAGAAGGCAGATTTATTTTATTAATTTTTGTTAAATATTCAACTTTTAAAAACTATTTTGGATATGTACTTACTATTAGAACTGTAATGTATAATATTTTTAAAAAATTAAGACTTTATATTACTTGTAAAAAAACAAACAGGCAAACAGATTACGTCACAAATACCGAATTGACATTTAAATTGGTTTATATGGGCTTAAATGGGATCGAGCACTCCTTGTTAGGTTTATCACCCTTGGATGGCAACACTTTTTTGAGACTTCGCAAGGATTTGCTCGTTGAATACGTACGTAGGTACATAAACAAAACAACATAACTTATGCGAACAAAAACGGCACTGTTGCACTACAACCGCAGGGTCTATAGGGTTCGCCATGTTTAATCCATTATCGCAAGCGCGGCTTCATCAAATTGCTGCATCCACTCTACAGCCCTGATTTAACACCATGTGACTTTTTTTGTTTAAACATCGGAAGAAACTCTGCAGGTGCGGTTTTTTACTTAGGGCTGCGGAGCTGCAGCATTGATGCTTACTAATTCAAAATAAAACTTTTTTGTTTTCAAACAATAATATTGGAATTGAAAAGCTTTTATAAAATCTGTCATTTATCTTCTATATTTTCTTTAAATATATTAGCTCGTTATCCTTTGGACGCTCTAGAACTTATGCAGCCGTAACTCTACATAGTCTACATATATTATGTCGACGTTTGCCATTTGGGCTGCTATCTTCGCTTATCTTCTTACGTTAGATTGTTCGCTACATCATGTGATCCCACCGACGACGCTGCTTGAAGTTTTAAATCAGAATCCTGCTATATACGTCGCAGCAGTGCAGTGCCTAAAAAGCTTTTTCTGTTTTTATCTTACACATGTAAAAGGTTGATGCAAAAATAATGATTGGCTTTGAGATAGTGAGGCTGACCAAACAGCGGCAGAATTTTTTTTCATTGCAAGCTGGCAATAATTTTGTCTACCATGTAACGCATAACGGCAAGATGAGTATTTGATTGTACTGAATGTTGTCAAAGTCAAATGCGTTGGGTAGCTCGTAGAATAATAATTTTTCTCTTTTTTTGTTTAAAATACAGATTATTATTTATATTATTACCATTATTTTAATCTTATATTATCAGGATTTTTCCGTCTAAGTATTATTAGTGATAAACTTGTAATCAAACAAAAAGGTCGCCCTAGTCCGGAGCTAAAGATTGAGTGCATTTTAAAAAGTCGGGAAAAAGGTTATTTACGAAAGTTTAACTTAAATATTCATTCAAAATATCTTTGGATTAGTGAATGTGAAGTAAATAATCGTTTATTTTATTTCATATGTGTATTAGGTATTAGTCATCTCGATTTTAATTTTAAATTAACTGAACTTACATATAAGTTAAAAAATCGTTCGTTTTTATATATTTCATTTGCTACATCACGTGCTATACTTGCTTTTTGTCGATTTACCCATACTTTATGCAGCACTGTTCTAAAGTCACGAGCAGCCACTGACCCCAGAGGCCGCAAATTGTCTTAGATAATGAACCAGTAGCGTCGTTTTTTCAATCACAAACAAATGTTTATTTTTTCGTTGAAATGAAAGAGCTGATTGTATTAGTATAGAGGGTACTTAAATAGAAAAATAATTTTTTAAGCTCTGTATGGTCTTTATAGTCAAGTAAAAAAGTTTAAAAAACTCCTGTATGAACTGATTGTCATTTTACAATTAGTTTAATATTTTAACTATTAAAAAACTAACAAAACTTTATCTTAATTTTTAGCACATCACGACCAGAAAGCACTACATGATAAGTTGGAATCCACGCGCCGCGAATTGGAGGAGGAGCGGGAAAATTTGGAACGACTGAAACGTGATGCCAACAGTCGATTCGATCAGGATCGGGTCAATATTAATCAGCTCAAAGATGGACTAAACAAATATAAGGTAATTTTTTTATAATAGTTATCATCGTTTTATAAATTAAGTAGTAGTATACAGGGTGCCACAGATTCGAGTGCATGCATGGGGATCTCGGAAACCGTAAGATATACGAAGTCGCTTAAATTATGGCAAAGTTCTGTATTTGCGTAACTAACCATGTCCACTTTAAAAAGTTGCATAATTCCGAGTACTTCCGGAGATATCCGGAAAAACGGAAATTTGCCGATTTCGTTTTTATTTTTTTCTGACGTTACTTAAAGAGATATGGAAAAACAAAAGACACTTTCTCGTGGCCACTTTTTAAACTTTACAAAACAGCGTTGAGAGATTTTCCGTACGACGTTTCGTTTCCGTTAAACCATCATCAACTTTATTTTTTAAAACGGCACTCAAATTGTTTATTGCATTTTTTGAAAAGTTATAATCCCAATTACAATGATGTATAATACTTATATTTTCTGTTAAATAAACATATTTTCCATAAGAGACAATGAGGAGGAACGCACATCATTTCTATAGGGCGTTCCATATTTTTAATAAATATTAAGTGTTATACATTTTTGTAATTGGGATAAAAAGGGTTCAAAAAATTAAATAAAAAACCCGGTCCGTATTAAAAAAAATAAAGCTGATGATGGTTTCGAAACAAACGTCGTAAAAAATCTCTCAACACTTTTGTAGAACTTAAAGAGTGGCCTGAAAGTGTCTTTTTTTCCATATCTCTTTAAATAACTTCAGAAAAAAATAAAAACGAAATCGGCAAATTTTCGTTTTCCGAGATCCCCATGCATGCACTCGAATCTGTGGCACCCTATATAGGTGTTGCCTGCTATTCATGGGCCATTCTACTTACAACTGACTACTCGGCGCAGGTATTACCATAAAATAGTAAATACAAATAAAACGGTGGAGTTAACAAACGAGGCAGGTTTTTTACGTGATTTGTTTAAACTGCTTGAAATATAAAAGAAATAATTTATTTAAACCATGATAATACTCTTCTTTATAGATATACAGTATGCATGGTAATTTTTCGAGTATTAAATTCGTAGACGTTTATTGACAAGTGGATCAAGCCGTAAAAATACTTTACAAGAAAATACCAAATTTGCTTCATGCTTTTTAGAATTTTACTATAACAAGAGTAAATTGTTCTTTTTTGTGTCAAGAAAGTTAAGTTTAGAGTCAAGGACAAATTTATTTTCAGAATATTAATAAGTACTTTCTAACAATGTTTTAACAAGAGGTTTTCACAAAAAGGCAAAAAGAAAATTTATATTTTAAATAAATAATTTGAATCCCCTTTTATTTTGAAATGATTGGTTTTTTCAAAAAAAAGATTTGGGCCATTTAAAAATTTTTTTTTTAGCCCAATCAAATAGTACATTGTAGTAAGCATGATATAGGCTATTTAGTTTTATTGTTTTAATTGGTCTATTAGGGTGCTAATAATAGTAATCTGTGGTTTTCGACCAAAATTTTTGATGGGAGAACTTTTGACAGCCCAAAAACCACACATTTGTTGAACTTTTTTCAGTTTTTTCGATATATCTCGGAAACTAATAGTCCTATCGTTTTTTTTATTTTGTACTTTTTTAAAGAGCATTAAATTTCCTACAATTTTTACCAACTAAAGTCTCGTCTATCTCTAACAGCAAGCGAGCTACAGACCGTCAAAAATTGTCTATTTTTGCCAACATTGCAAAAAATCGCCAAATCCCCCTATTAACTCCTTTATATTTCTTTATAACTCGTCCAAAGTATTATAAGAATCATTAAATTAATAAGGTTTAAATGGTTGACTTAAAAAAGCCAATAAAGTTTGTATTTAAGAAATAAATATTATCATCAATTAAAACTTTATGAGCTTATCTGTAAAGGTAATTCTGTAAAAATCTCATACGGAATGCTATTTACCATGTTTAATGGAAGTGTTTTAAATATATTGGTTTGTCAAGTTTACATTGTTGAATTCGTTTTTTTAAGTGCCTGCTGCACATATCATATCGATTAGAAATTAAAAGTTGCAAATCAAAGGCGAAGAAAATAAAAAAAATATTTGAAAACAACAAAAAAAGAATCCAAAGTGAATTTTAATCTAGAATGGGTCTAATAATTGATAAACCTAAGCCTTGGTATAGCCCCACAAATGATGAAAATACTGATAGGCGTTTTTCCCTAACCCACAAATAAGTGCAGAAAACACAGGAGTTAATTGTGAATTAATTGAAAATGTTTGTTTAATTTTAAAAATCCTAGCATCTGGTTATAAAATTAATACAAATGAATTTAAATTTTTATAAGATCAGACAAGAACATTATATTAATCATTGTATAATTGGTACTATATGCCAGTACAGTTCATAAGGTATTAGTTCACGGGGGTGATATAATCGAATTTTTTGACTTACCAGTTGGTCAGCTTTCGGAGGAGCTTTGGAAGCAAGACACAAAGAATGTCGAAAAATTCGATTAAATAATGCCCGTAAGTGCTCTAGAATATCTGCGAATACTGATATAATTAAAACGGTTTGGTTAACATCCGATCCCCATTTAGCAAGCCTCAGAAAATTTAAATCTAAAGCAAACTCAACCAAATTCGATTTTTAGTTAGAAAAGTATGTGTTTATTAAAAATCCTGTGGATTTCCCTATTTCTTTAGATTTTTAGTAACTTAAGTTTAATTGAAGAATCAAGTAGTTCTCATTTAGAATAATTAGCCCAAAAATTTTATTTATGATTTATTTTTGATTATTTATTTTGTTTTGCAAGCTATTGCTAATTTTAAGAATAGCTTTTTTTTGTTAAGTAGTTTTACATTAAAATTTATTTACTTATATGTTTTATTTTTCAATTTTAAAAAATTAATTTAATTTGTTTATTTCGCCACACTGTTTTTTATATGAAAAACCCCAAAAAAAAAAATCGACGGATCCAAGGTTTTTAAAAAAAAACCCTAATTTTGAATAAATTTATAGGTTATTTTTAGGGACACACTGATACCCCAAAAAAAAGGACCACAACCCTTTAAAACCCCTTAGAAATATAAGCGAGGGCTGTGGATAACAATTTATTTTGTTTTAAATTGCATTTGGTGTAATCAGATTATGATTTTTGTCCCGTCTTCCATAAGATCAACCCTTGTCGTAACCCCTCCCCCTCCCACCCTCCCTCCCTTTATCCCCGCAAAAAAATAGGGCTTTTTAAGTCAACCATTTTAAACCAAATAATTTTTGATTCTTATAATCTTTGGACGAGTTATAAAGAAAAGAAGGGTTAATGAAGGATTTGGTGATTTTTTGCAATGTTGGCAAAAATAGACAATTTTTGACGAGCTGTAGCTAGCTTGCTGTTAGAGTTAGAGTTAGTTTGTGAAGATTGTAGAAAATTTAATGCTATTTAAAAAAGTACAGAGTAAAAAAATCGATAGAACTATTAGTTTTCGAGATATATCGAAAAAACTGAAAAAAGTCCAAAAAATTCGTGGTTTTTGGGCTGTCACAAGTTCTCCCATCAAAAATTTTGTGGGAAACCACAGATTACTGTTATTAGCACCCTATTAGACCAATTAAAACAATAAAACTAAATAGCCTATTTCATCTTACTTGGGCCCTATTTGGAATGACAATTTGATTAGGCTAATTATTAAGGACAAATTCTTGTCTTTATAAACTAACAGCCCAAGTTTAGGTAACCAGAATAATGGGTATACATTTGGCAACATAAGCTCGTCTCTGACACCTACATACTCATAGATATTTTACGCGAAGACACCCTTTGTTACCGTTTATCTGACTTTTTCTTTTTAATCTACAGTAAAGAACAGTGACAGGGGATACCAGTAGTAAACGGTTTCTTCGCGAAAAAATACAGTATAAACTGGTTTGAATTGTTCTTTAAAACGCTTTCAATATTAAAAAACAATTATAGAACATTTCATCTGTAGGCAAATAATAGATGATTTTTAAAAAGGTATAAGAAAATACTTAAAATGAAATGACGAACCAAAAATTGCTAAAAAGTTTAATTTAACAAATTCTAGATATAATAATTATACTTTTAGGCTAAATTGGAAGAGGCCAAAGCAAGAAACGAAGAAGAAAAAATATCTCTGAACCAAAAAATCGAAGAAATTCGAATAGAAAGAGATAATGCACAAAATGAAGTCGAAAATCTAAAGGTTCAATTGCATTTATGCGAAGATAAAGGCGAAAGCATAAGTAACTTATTGCACGAGACTACAAGAAAGCTCAAGGAGGGTAGGTTTTTAAGGGGGTATTCTATTGTAGAGGCATCAATTTTAGGTGATTTTTGAATTGCCGTAAAAAAAGGCAATTAATATTTTTACTATCCATTTTTTTTATGAGTTATTCATTAACATTACAAAAATACAAAAAAAAGGGTGAAAACTCAAAAATTAGCAGCTGGTGAAGTGGGGGGTCCCAAAAAATTGGCCCGTGACCATGCTCACGATTCCAAACCTCCTAGCAATCTGAAAAAAACGGACAAGATTATCAATGTTGACTAATGTCTTGATACGGTATTCGACACTGCGTGTCTGGACGGCGTTGTGATAGCACCTCGGCCTCCGACCTATTGTTATGCTTGTCTCTCTCTGATTGGGTTAAATCTCCAAAGGAATTTTCGTTTTTCATAGTAATTGGGGTTAAAGTTTCTTTTTCGTGTTTCAGTGGTTAATTTTTCTGTTTAGTGTGGGGTTAATTAATTCTGGGTTTAGGGGCCAGTTTTTCCGGGGCTTTTCGGGGTTGCGGTTTTGTTTTAGTGTTTAGTCGACGGGTCGCCGCCGGATCAGTCTGAGGGCCAGGTAGGTCGACTGGGCGGTCGGACCTGGAGGTCGGCTGGTTAAGGGTTTCTTTTTGCAACCGGGAAAAGACCGGGAAAGGGTTGGTGGCGTGAGCCCGGTGTTAATTGTTCAGGGGTTTTTGTTTTAATCAATTCTTAATCGGTTTTTGTTTATTATTTTTGTTTTCTGGGAGATTTAACCCGCTGAGCTAGTGTATTGTTTAAATTCTAATTTCTTGTCTGTAATGGATAAGAAGGTGGTAAAATTAATTTGTAGGGGGTTTGTTTCGTCTGGGGAAATAAATAATTTATTCATAAACCCTTTTAGTTTGCTTCATCTAGCTCAGCATGGAGAGACAACCATAATGAGCGCTCAGCAGCCCTGTCCTCGGCAGTGCAGTCTCCTTCAGAGGTCCCACTGGCCGTTCTAGGGGCTGGACCAATTACTTCGGCGCGGCAGCTGCCTTCGGTAGTCCCCGCGGCCGCACAATTGGGCCAGCGCACGTCCACCCGCAGTGCCAAGCTGGCGGTGGGTAAGACTCTTCAACGTAGAGATCAGCGCCGACGGAGGCAGGCTCTGAGGAGACTTACTCTGCTGCCCCAGGTTGACAGTGCGGGTCGACCTATGTACTACACCGAACAGGGAGCAAGGGCGGCATTAACTAAACTAAAGACAAACAGACTGACTAAAACGCAGGACTTAACAGTAACACCAGACTCGGACCTGACGGAGGCCAGGCCTCCGGTGGTTTGCAGTACCTCCCATGGGTCTCTCCCCGTTAATCAACATCAAGATGGGCCGATTCCCGCAAGGGCCAAGGGAGTAAATCCCTTGGGAACGGTTTCATGTTCAAAGACTGAAGATCTTAGCACGCTCGGGTTTGAAGAGGCAGGCCAGGCTTCAGAAGCCTTGGCCACCCTTCAGGCCCAAAGCAACGGACAGAGGGATGAATTCCCTTCATCTCTTACCCCCGGCCATCGGGATCAAACTTTGGCCAAGGGGGGAAAATGGGCCCTTCCAAATGTAGCACAGAGGTGGGTGCCACAAGGGGTACCCCGAAAATCATCATACACCAGAATGTGTTGCTGGGAGCCCCGGAACCCGGGGAAAAAAGAGACCGAATGCCTGGAATCTCCGGAGGATCCTTGAGGATGGCACGCCTGAATATATGGCGGATTAGAGGTGCCATTCGTCCCGGATGCCGGATAAAGACTAGAACAAAGGAGACTAGAACGCGGCATTTACAAGCGGCGCTCTCCGGGGGGCAGGGGGGGGAGTAGTAAAAGATTTTAATGTTTTAAAAAAAAAGCGTACTGAGCACGAGAGCGGGCAAAAAGGGTGCTTGTTGTCCGGCCCCAGTGGGGATCAAAAGAATACAAGCCTCAGATAGTAAAAAAATTAAAGAGTCTAAAGATGCCGAAGTTCAGCCCCTTCGCATCGTCTCAATGTGAACTACGGAAAAATTGAAAAAATTAAAAAAATGGCGGCTGCCTAAAAAAACCAAAATTTTTTAAAAATTAATTTTACCAATTAAAAATTGGGGATGCGAAGCCCGGACTGAGAAAAAATTTTTTTTTAAAAAACGGTCCAGAAGAATCTGAGAATCGTGGGCATGGTCACGGTCAATTTTTGAGTCCCACTTCTCAGCTGCTAATATTTTGAATTTTAAATTTTTTTTTTTGTATTTTTGTAATAAAATTTTTAAATAACTCCATAAAAGGGATAGTAAAAATATTAATGCTTTTTTTAAACGGCATTTTAAAAAAACCCCCCCTTAAAATTCATATTTACACTAGAAACCTAATCCGATTGGGATACCAAACTAATAATGCATTTTTCCATACTTTAACCCCCATTTTTTTAAAAATAATAAACTATACCTATATTACGTATTATAGATTATTATTTTATGCGATTTTTTGTGAAATAAAACAAAAAAAGACCACTTAAACCTTAAAAAAATTAAAATAAACTGATTTTAATAATCCAATAGTAATCAAACTAATGAGGTAAATGCCGATAATCGCAAAACCAAGTCCTTTTTCATTTTTTTTAATGTTTATCATTTTCAAAAACCCCCTTTTTGTGGGGGCGGGGGGTATTATATTAGGTGCCATAAACGTTGAAGGTCCCTTAGCATGTCGATTTTTTATTCCGTAACCAAGCTAAGTCATGATGTCCCCGTTAAGAAAGACATTAAGGCTGTAGGACTGTAGGATCTTTTCTTGAATGCATATAATTTGGACTTTATAAATATAACTAATTTTTATCTTTAATAAATCTAGTGTATGTTTTTTACATCTTTTTGTCCTCGCTGCGCATCGCAGATGATGTATAGACCTAGATATACAATATACAGGGTGTCCGGAAAATACGTTATAGTCTGTTTCAAAGTATATCGTTATGGGCTTTGACGGACCTTTCCCCAAAAAAATTTTAACGATTTTATTACTATTGTTATTGGGTAAACCCATTTGTTCATAAGGGCAGGGGGGCAGGTATTTTTGGTATTACCCATTAGGCATATAAATATTTTCAATTTTAGTGGCAGTGTTGAATAACGTTTTCCCGGGTTTCGAAAAAGTTGTTTTTTAAAATTTGGGGCTATGTCGTGTCGAAATCATTTGTCATTAGATGCAAAACAGTTGAAAAAGGGATGAAACTTTAATCAGTAGAGGTCTAATTAAACAAGAAGCTTTAAAAAAAAAACCCGTCTACTTACAAAAACTCCAATATCATCGATAAGGGATATTATTAACAAGAATTGAACAAAAAAAAACGGTGATTTTCAATCTCAACGATAGACAATAATGATCAGACCCAATAAGAAGGAAAATATTTGTCATTATGAAAGCGGAGTATTCCTACCTTGGATAAACGAAAAAAACTAGACGAAGACGAAACCAAATAAATATTTGCCGTGCCACCTCCATAGAGTTGTTTGTAAAAAAGGGATTTAATACGCAAATAGACAAAAGACAAGTAGCAAAAGGAATCGCACAGATTACGCACTTGGAGATTTAATTACCTTCAAAAATTAAAAGATATAGGTTAGAAAACAGATCCCATACTTATCTTGATAAAACATGGTTCGATCACACGCACTATCCAAAGGATGGGATTTCAGTCAAAAAATATCAGACGAAAGACCTCAAATAAAGGAAAACGCAAACAAAAATACATGGTTTCGAAGACGGATTTTTCCCAAACTGCTTGCTGTTGTCTGCAAGAATATTAAGGATTCTACCCTTTGGTTATCATAAGGATAAAATTCATTTAAAAAGCAAATTATAAAAATTGAGGACTCTACATTTCTATCCAAAACAACATAAATCCATTGTAATTAATCTCAATGATGACTTGATAGTGAAGAATAGATTTAGATATTTAGTTAAAAAATGTAATTATGTAAGATAATGCAGTTATAAATTTATTAATTATATTATATATATATATTTAATTTTTTAATGTAATTTTAAGATTATACTTCCCTTTAAATAAACAATAAATTGTAAATATTTATATTATTAAAGCCCCGTCCCTAATGTTCTGTCCTTTAATACCTGCCGATCCGCAGTTTTATTGTTGTCGGCAGGTATAATCCAAAAAATAAAGGGCAAGAGCTAACACGCTATACTTTGAGACAGACTATACCTGCTCAAGAACTCATTTAAAAGATGTATCAATTTTATTTATTAGCTACAAAAAGGAGATGTAGCTAATATTTTTTTTTACATAATAGGGGGAGAATAACTTACTACAGACAGAGTTTAAAAGTTGTTTTTTTTTACAAATAAAAAGTTCCCAGCTTCAAACACTTTGAATATTACCCCACCAAAACTAAAAGCAGAACCCAAAATTTTGGGAGGGTCCTTCTCCTCAAATACTGAAAAATACGAATCTTTTATACGGCGAAATTATCGCCATATATAATTGAAAGCAACTAAACATTTTCTGATTTAAAAAATTTTTAGTTGTTTTAAAATGACCAGTTTTGTTGATTCATTATTTAATTTTTTTTCACCACACACTGCCAAATTTTTTGGCGATTTTTTTAAAAAATCTATTTAATGATAATTTTGAACAAATGAATATGTCTTTTTTTTTAGGCTCGATTATATTATATATGTTGTTTGTACCCCTATATTTTTATTCGCAAGAAAGGGGTGGTAAAGGGTTTGAAGTTTGATATTTTAAAAGTGTCCTTTTTTTGTACAATCAAGTACAACCAAGAACTTAACATACACAATTTAGAGCTATAAATAGAAAATTCATTCTTATAGCGTCTATAGCGAAGTTCATTTAGCAAACATCTAAATGGCGATAGGATCTAGATTTAAATCTTTGGGCTGGATTTTTTTTTATATCCAATATTTCTCTGCATATTTATTCCCCTTAGGAAGGCAAAGTCACAATGTAAATATTTCTACTAACACTGAATTTTGTAAGAATAATGAGTCTATAATTTATTTAAGAAAAAAGCTATTTTTCAGTTTATTTGAATTTTGACTTATTAAATCGCGAGACTTTTTCCGTTGTTTACTTATGTATATACAGGGTGTACCAATAAAAACGAAACAAGGTCGATTTGACACAGTTGCTGCCATAAAAAAAAGTCGCTTAGACAGATTTTTTTTTCGAAGAGAAACATTTTATAAATATTTTCAATTTTGTCACTTCAAAATTGCTTAACTTTATTTATGGTTTGGTGCTGTAAAAATTGGGTTAAGAAGGGAAAAAATTAGTTGAATTGTATGTCATTTCCAAAGTTTTTGAGATCAAGTAAATCACATTATTTTTTATATATATTCTGTGCATTAAAATGAGTGAAAGTAATTTATATATATATATATATATATATATATATATATATATATATATATATATATATATATATATATATATATATATATATATATAAAAAAATTACTTTCACCTCATTTTAAATGACACAGAAATATATATAAAAAAATAATGTGATGATGATAAGCAGATGTGTAAAAGTATTGAAAAAAATGTACCTATAGCAGCTAAAACTTATCATAATTGTTTAGGCAACCCACTAGCAATACTTTTATTTAAATATTATAATTGTTAAAAATAGTTTTCATCCGGTTGGCAGATAGGTAAGGGCCGCCTCTAATTCTGATCCCATACTATAAGGCATAATTGTCTGAGGTCAGGTTTTATTTATATAATTTAGTTAAAAAGTGTATTTAGAACTAATAAATAAATTTTGAAAAAACATCTTTACTTTTTTTTACTGGCCGATTAAAAATAAATAATTATTGATTACAATTGCTTTAATTTTTAGTTGAAAATAATTCAGAGTGCCTCCGCAAAGAACTGACTGACATTCGAAGGTTATATGCGGATAGCAACTTTGAAAAAGAAAAGTATCACAACACGAATAAGGAATTAAGAGATCATGTTAAGCGAACAGAAAGTGAAAAACGAGAGCAGGCAAGACAAATAGAAGATGCTTACCAGAAAATTTCAAGTAAGTATAAATTATTAGAAGTATGGACGTTCCACAAAATTCGTTGATTTTCGTTTTACCTGCTACTGTTAGTCGTAAACTCAATATACTTTTAATGTAGGTCCGGACTTAAAATTTTCTTTATTTATTATTGTACCTACTTTTGGTACATTATTGGGTTATAACAAATTGCGGGGGTTGAATATAAAGCATAGTCTTTTTCCCGGGATTTTATATTTTGGGTTTTAAGTTTGTCAAGGTATTTTCGTGTGTGTCATTGGAGAACCAAAATAGCTAACCAAACTTTTTTTAAAATTAGTGGTAATCAGGATTACCCTTTAAAGGTGCAGTCCAAAATAATATTTTTTCGGGGAACCTTTTAGGTTGGGTTTTCCACAAAGGTTGTAATTTAAATTTTATTGGGGTCAAGAAATCAACAATTATTTTTTAAACATACCATACCCTAATATTTCACCAATTTTCCAACTAAAAAAAACTCAGAAGGGGGTAAAAAGTATTATCTCACGATTTAATAGGTGATGTGAAGCTCAAAAACAAATTAAAAAAGAAGAACATACCTCAAAAGTTAATTTTTTTTCAAAATATGCCTTTCAAAGTTGGCAACACCGGCCCGTTTTTATCGCAAGGGGAGTCGGAACGTCGAACGTTTTTTGCGAGGTTTTGCATATTTTTAAAGTTTTAAGAAAATGTTAAATTTTCATACAAAATAATAAAAATTACTTCTACAATATTTTTGATATTTAATTTAAAAATTAAATTTAAGTAAAAAACAATAAATAATTAATGTTTGTTTTTATTTTTTTAAAAAAAAAGTTTCTTACCAAAAGAATAGGCTAAATATCCATTTTAAGAACACAAATTTCTTGCTTTAAAAAACTTTTTTTTTGCTTAAAAATTTAAAATTTCTCATTGCCCCTTCCGTTTTTAAAAATCTTTGGTTTTTACACTATTTTGTCGTAAATTTAAAACATTATTACAACTGACTTTACTTCACAAAAAACCTCTAGGTGCTCTGTTCCAAAATTTTTTTTTTAAATGGGAAAAATTTTTTTTTTTTTTTATTTGTAAATTGAAACATTTAAAAGTTTATTTTATTACTAAATAATCTACTGATAAGCGATTAAGACGAAAGTTATATTATATTTATATTATATATATATATATATATATATATATATATATATATATATATATATATATATATATATATATATACAGTATCCCCCGGAAAAAGGGGTGTTGAAGAGAAAAAACTTTTTTATTTTTGATTTTATAAAAAAAAGGCACTCTTAAAAAAAATTTTGCTACCAAAAAATAAAATTAAAAAAAAAATTTTTTAACTTTTTTTATACGGGGTGTTCAAAAATTTGAAAAAACTTAAAATGGTAAAGAAAAAAGTCATTTATTTGATGAATGGAAATAAGTTACTAGGAAAAGTTGTTAAAATTTAAAAAAAGGTAATCTCTTATCCAAATTTTTTTAAAAAAAATCCGCGTATTCCCCTATTTTTTGTGTTTAAAATTTTTTTTTAATATAATTTTTTATAATCAAATTTTTTGCTGTTTAAGTAAGCATTTAAAGCTGACGATACTGCGGCAATTTTAAAATTAAAAAAACCAAAAAATTTCTAAAGCTTTCCATAACGCCTATGTAAAAAATTTTTAAAATTGGTTAATTGATAATAAATTTTAATTAAATAAGTAAAAGTGGGCCCCTTTTTTTTGGTTGGTATTAAAGTTTACACGTTTGAAAAATTTTTTTTCTAAATTTTTTTTATTTTCCAAATAAATGCACTTTCTCTTGTACCTTTTAAAATTTTTTTCCCATTTGCCTTAAAATATGAAAATGTTTATCCCAGTCTTATTTTTAAAAAAATTTTTTTTCTAAGAAATTTTTTCGATAAAATTAAATATAAAGAAGTTTTTCTTATCAACCCTTTTTTCCGTGGACACCAAAAACCCAGGAAAAAAGGTGTTGAATAGTAAAAAACTTCTTTTTTTTTTAATTTTAAAAAAAAAACTACTTTTAAAAAAAAATTTCTGCTTTTAAAATAAAAATTTGGGGTAAAAAAAAATTTTAAAAAAAATTTTAAAAAGGTTCTCAGAAAATTTAAAAAACTTTAAATGGTTTTAAAAATAAAAAATTTATTTATTTGAGAAGATATGGGGAAAAAAATTTTTTAGGAAAAAATTTTTCAAAAAATAAAAAAAAGTTTCTTATTCAATTTTCCCCAAAAAAAAAAAGGCCCCCTTTTAATAACGTAATAAAAAATTTTTTAATAATAATTAACTAATTTCAAATTAACAACTCATTATTGTACTATTTTGGGGTTGATTTTAAAAAACTTTATTGCCTTTTTTTTTTATAATTCATTAGCCGCCGTAAACGTCGGGTTTTTTAAAGCTTACTTAACAGCAAAAAAAAAATTATAAAATTGATATTAAAAATTTAAATTGATAGGTATTAAGATAATTTTTATCACAAATAAATAAAAGTAGGCCGATTTTTTCGAAAATTGCTTAAGAGACTACCTTTTTTTAAATTTTAACAACTTTTTTCCAGTAACTTATTTTATATCTTATCCAAATAAATGCACTTTACTTTTGTACCATTTTAAGTTTTTTTTTAAATTTTTTGAACACCCCCCCATAAAAATATTTTAAATGTTTCTATCCCAATCCTCTTGAATAGCAAAATTTTTTATCAAAAAGGAGCTTTTTCGATAAAATCAAAAATAAAAAGTTTTTTTTTTAACACCTTTTTTCCTGGACATACTGTATATATTTTTTAAAATTGTATTTTAAAAATGAGGCCGTTTTTTGGGGGGGTTTTTTAAACATTTTGTCCTTTTTTTTCCAAAAACTCCCATTAAGCAACGACATTTTTTAAGTTTATAATAAAACTTCCCCGATACCAAAAGTAATATTTTAACAAATACAACTTTGGAGCACTAAACATTTTTATTTATTGGCGCAAACAGCAATATTTAAGATGATTTTGCATCTCAATTTTTATCTACTTTAAAGCTTTTTTTTTTTGCTTCATTAAAAAAAACCCAACTGTATAAAACGTATATCATTCTAATATAATCCAGTGCCTTGACGTTACTAACTTTTTATCTATTAAAACATTGAAAAAAATTTTAAAATATTCAAAAAAGTTTTAATAATTTAATTGTGATATCCACCCCCAAACCCCTCTGTTTAGAACAGAAACACCAAAAGGCATCCAACAAACAGATTTTTTGGCTAAAATAGGGCTTTAAAAAAAAAAATAAAAAAACTTTTTTTTTTCACCCTGTATACTATTTATGGTTTGTTTTTAAAAAAAATTTTGTTTTTTTTAAGTAGTTTTTTTTTGATATCATGCCGGGAAAAAAAAGGGGCTAAAAGTTATATTATTTATAGCCTTGTTGGTTTTAAAAAAGCAATTTTCCCCAAATGTCCCCCAAATTAAAAATTTTAAACCCTTTTTAAATTTTTATATTACGAATTATTAACAAAAAGAATAAGTATGAAGATAATGGGGTTTAAAAATTTTTAAAACCCGTTAGAATTGGGCCGAATCCAAAAAAATCGTTTGTTAAATTTTTTTATTCCTGCTCATTTTTTTTCTTTTGGGCCTATTTTCCTATAATGAAGGGGTTTTAATAAATTTTTTAAATTAAGGAATACATAAATTATTTTTTTTTTAAATGGCTTTGATAAATTTTGACAACTTTTTTTCCCTATTATAAATAACGCTTTTGATTAAATAAGGTGTATTTTTGATAGTTCCGGTTTTTTTTACTCACTCTCAAATTGAAATCAACCCTAATTCCTGTTACTGGGGAAGATTTTGTACACTAATAATTTTTTTCAGAACAACATACAAAAGTTAAAAAAAAAATTTTTTTAAAAAAAAAAAACAAAAAAGGTTTAAACATTTGGATATAACAATGTTTTTAATAATATAATTTAGTTTGGGTTTTTAAAAAAATTTGATACTTTTTAATTAAAATTTTGTTTTTGTTTTTCTAAATTATTTAATTTACATTGGTTAAGTTCTTCAGTTTTAGGTATATTTTACTGGCGTCT
>JAHBCN010010190.1:0-32378 GCA_019359885.1 Listronotus oregonensis | reverse complement strand
AAGTAAATAGGAAGTTTAAATTGGTTAAAAAAATAAAGTAATTTTAAGCATTCTTTTGATTTTTACACCTGGTGTAATTATAAAGATAAATAATATTTTATGGTTATTGTATATTTTACTGTTAAAATATCCATAAAGATAATTCTGGGCTTCTCTGTGTAGCAGAAACTTAAAAAAATCGATTGTAAATCGTTGCAACAAATACAACTCACAAATCATTATTTTAATTCTAAAAATAATGGCTTGGAAAGACCAGGACTGTATAAAAGAAAAGCAATATTTCATAGCATATAGTACAGTCAAAGAAAATGCTTCCATAGAACACTTTTTTCTTTACAGTTTTTACGTATCGCAAGTTTTTTTGAGATTTGGATCAGTTGGTTACAGGTGTGGTTAGGAAACTAGTAAATGTATTACAATTTAATATGTAGTTAGTACTAATTTTAAAAATCATTTTTGAGTTCTCTAAAATATTTTGTTGGAACTAGCAGCGTTAAAAATAAAAAAAACCCTGTTATTTTCCTAAATTTCTCAGGGAAATTCTAGCGCATATCTATGACTTAATTGTTATGTGTTGTAATGAAATATTGGACATTTTCAAACGTGACTCGGAAATATTGTAAATTTTGTAAATATTGAAAAAAATAGGAAGGCGTTATAAACCATCAAAACAAAGGTTTGTTTGTAGGTATATTATTACGATTACGAATAATAAGTCTTGAATTCGGGGATTGATTGACTATTGCTTGTTGCAGTGACAACTATAGGATTTTTTAAATTTTATTAATTAATTAAGTTTAAAAATTTTAATATCAAAAGAGCCATTGTCCTTAGGGAGGACACATTGGTATAGAAAATTTTTATTTTGGAATTTGCGAAAAAAGTTAATTGATTAGTGGCCCTTCCCCATCAAGGAAAAATCGAACTTTTATATGCAAATCTTGTCGTAGATTTAATCAAATTTTATCTTTAAAACCTAAATTTCGCAATAATGTGTACAATTTTGCGAAGCTTGGTTTAAAAGAAGTTGATTTATATACTTTTTTTTAGAATTTTTACTGTTTTCTTTGCATTTTTAATACTTAAACTTCATTTATATTAATGTATTTTGCGTTTCAATTTTGTATTCCACTCATGTATAAATAACCCCATTTGAAATGTCAAAATCAAAATTTGCTATCGGATAAAAAATAAGAATAGACCGAGCGCTCGCGGCAGAAAAAAGAGACCGATTTTTACAGGCTGCCTTTAATACGGGTGATATTTATAGCCACAAGCTATAGATAGATGCACCTATTAAGTTCCGCAACGTGTTACTTCATATATAAACATTAACTTTAATTAGCAAAAAAAAAGAAGATTCTTAAATCAACTTTTTACAGTCTGCCAATTGTTGAAGCATAAGGCTGGATTGTCAAATCCACAAAAAGTTGCAGGCAGACGGTTTTCTCCAGTACAAGAGTAAAGCATACTAATGCTAGTTCGCAAAAAAATCGTGTAACTAAAAACACTTTTTACAGTCTGTCAAGCACAATTTAGACTAATGTGTGCATGAGATTGACGAATTTTCACAAGGCAGAAAAAATTTAAATATGTATTTGGGTATGCTTATAAATATTAATTAAATTAATTTTTTCTTAAAAATAGATTTTTTTTATTATTATACATTTTTACTTCAAATGTGTGGGGAAAATTTGCCAGAATTATTGAGTAAACTTGAAGCTTTTTTGTGTGTAAATTTATGAATATTTTATACACAAAACAGTTACTTTGTTTTTAGATGTTATATAAAAATAATTTGTTAAAAATTAATTTTGAAAAATTGATGTTAAGAAATAAACTCCCACAATCCCAATTACGTAATGTCGTGAATTTTAATTACTCGAAAAACTCAGTATTTTATTCTGAAACTATTATGCCTAAATTTTAATTACACAGAAAAAGCCGGGATTGACAGGGTCAAGTGGCGTTAGGACGCCATGGTCAGGTGATGAAAGATTGACCGGGGTCAGGTAGGGTTATGTGCATCATGATGCATGCAAAGGGACATCGTGCCAACTTTACCTGACCCCATCAATCTTACGTTACCTGCCTAGCGCGCGATTCTATAATATTCAAAGTTTCAATTAACGCTAGATGTACCATCATAATCGTCTGCCATTCAATAGTTTGTTTATTTACTAACTAAACATTGTTGGGATACAATGGCAGACTGTAAAAATCGTTAAAAGTCATTACTTTTTTTGAAAATTTAAAAAATAGTTTTGCAGTTATATGTATACATCGTATTAGGCTGCCATTTGTTTTATTCAATATTGTGAACTGTTAAGTTTATATTTTACACTGTAAAAATTGTTCCGAAATACTGTGAAAAATTTGTTAAATAACTTTCATGTATCAATTTTTAAAAATCGGAAACAGTCTGCCTTGTGAAAATTCGTCAATCTCATGCACACATTAGTCTAAATTGTGCTTGGCAGACTGTAAAAGTGTTTTTAGTTACACGATTTTCCTGCAAACTAGCATTAGTATGTTTTACTCTTGTACTGGGAAAACCGTCTGCCTGCAACTTTTTTTGGATTTGGCAATCTAGCCTCATGCTTCAACAATTGGCAGACTGTAAAAAGTTGATTTAAGAATCTTTTTTTTTTTGCTAATTAAAGTTAATTTTATATATGAGTAACATGTTGCGGAACTTAATAGGTGCATCTATCTATAGCTTGAGGCTATAAATATCACCCGTATCAAAGACAGCCTGTAAAAAATCGGTCTCTTTTTTCTGCCGCGAGCGCTCGGTCTAGAAGGGAAAAAGTCACTTGCTGAAAAATCGATAATTTTACGGATCTGTCAATCGTGTAGTCAATCGTTACGTCAGTAGCGACTGTATTTTATCTTGTTGATTAATTATTATTTTGGTTTTACGTTCGTTTTATTCACGAAATTGTTTTACCAAGTTCTATTCGTACTCAGATTTTAGGCCAGAAATTTTTTGCCTGGTTTCAAATACTTGCTATCGGAAATTTAACTCGTTGCTTAAATTCCCTGGAGCTTTGTTTTCGTGAATATCCGGTCAAATCTGGGCATTAATGGTATTAACTGTGATAATATTTTATTAAATGTTGGGTGTTTTGAGTTTTGTATTTTTTATTTTTATATGTATTTCCAATATTTACATATATTTTCAATGTTTCCTTATTAATTTCCGGGAATACTTCCCAAATATATATATTTCCAGAACTTTTCCATCACTAATTATTAGTAAGGAAGTCAGTTGTAATATGCCTATTTATTATATTAACCCGTCTTCTTCATTTGTCTTTTTGCACTTGTGGTAGCCACATTGTTTTGTCGCTGGCCGATAAAATGAAATATGAATAGAAAGTTTTGTCTGTAATTTATTTTTTGTTAATCTAAGGTTGAGGCTATAGTAAGTAGTTTTTAAAGAAATAAAAAGAAAAAAAATTAATAAAGAAAAACTCCTTATTCCGGATCACCCCAAATATCCAATAAATAACTTACGCGGCATTTCACTCGCTGGCAACTTCGGATTTGGGTGGCTCTTGGTTTCGGGATGCCCTATTTCGTTCTCTGACGGATTTATAGCCTGGATTCCAGGGAAACAATACCCGATATAAAGCCATGCCGCTAGCCATATTTGTAGCCACGTCCGCTTCATAGTCAGACCTGAAAATTCAAAGAAACGGGTCAGAAAGTTTGTGATTTAATAACGTAATAGGTCAAAAGGGGAGTTTTATTGCGAAAAATGTATGTAGTAAGGTCGGGATAGCATACCCCGGGGCAAATAATTCGACTACGCTTTAGAAAATACCCAAAAAGCACTAAATATAAAATATATCTGACGCAGGGTACGGATATGTGGGTTAGTGTATTGGCATTGTCTCCTGTATCATAGAAGGGTCCACATTCTCTCCTGTGCTAGAAAACCACCTGCTGAATATTAAAGCGGCTAAATGCAGTAGCATTTGTCGAGAGAAATTTTCCATTAGGAACAATATTTACTATAAAAATCAAATTCAACTGTTTTAATTCCTTAATTTATTATTTTATTGTAATACATAAAAAACAGTTAGTAAGATTCTTCATTAGGTGTATTTACGTTGGCCGATAAGTGCCTCATCATTTTGATTAGTTCTGGTTACCACAAACCAGAACTAACTAAAACTAGTTCTTAGTTTTCATTCTGCTAGTTTTGGTTAGTACATAGTAAGCAGAACTAAGCAGAACTAAGGTTAGTACTTAGTGGCGTACTTAGGACCCCCACTAATTCAAAAACCGTCTGGAATTGCAAGGATGCGTGACCAAACTGGGTCAAAACAATAAGGTTACACTACTGTGGATACCTGGACACACAGATTTCCTTGCCAAAAGGAGGGCGGAGATAAAATTCACAGGGCCGGAACCGGTCATCGGTATATCTTATGAAACGGCCAAGCAGTTCATATCAGCTTGGACACAAAGAGAAAATCTTTGGTACTGGCATGGACTTCCGGGTCTCAGACACTTGAAGGCCTTCATAAGCCAACCGAACCAATGTACTGTCAAACTACTGGAGCAATCAAGGGTACACCTTAAACCTCTAGTGGAACTGTACACGGGACACTGCAGATTAAAATACCACATGCACAAGATCGGCCTAGCGGAAGACGCCGAGTGCCGCATGTGCATGGAGGGGGACGAATCGGCAAAACACATACTGTGTTCGTGCCCAGCAATGGCACGACTAAGATTCGCAATCCTCGGCAATGACACCTTGTTGCCGGGGGAGGTGAAAGGTCTCTCTCCCAACAGGATCATCAGATTTATTAGGAGTCTGGATCGGTGGGAGAAATATAAAAGGGTGTGAGCCACAATAGACCGATCGGTCGCGGTGGAAGGGTGTTATACCCACTCACTTTAAACCTACCTACTCACCTACCCCCACTAAATAAACACCAGATGCTATTCGCGTCAAGGAAAACACTTTAGTAAAAATCATTTTGACATTTGCGAAAATAAGTTTATTTTTTGGGTGCCTCCCAAAGAAAAAATTGATCAAATTGATCAAAAGCAAATCGTCTTTTTTTGTGATTTTGATTAAATTTTGTCGTCAAATCCCACATTGGGCAAAATTATCTTTCTTTCTTTTTAAACCATAGCCAGTTGAAATTTTTTTACTCAACAACTTTCTTTTGCAAATATTTAAAATGCCTCTAAGCTTTGCTGTTGGCTCTTCAGTTTCCTTTCTAATCGACTTATATCAGTTATTGTTTAAAGATGGTCATTCCTTCAGCTTTTACCAAATTAATGATGGGGTGCCCCATTGCTCCCGCTTTGTTTTTTCTAGACATTAACGATCTTCTCTTTTTCACAATTAATCTCATTCATAGTTTTGCTGACGATAGTACCCTTCATTCTAACATTCAATTCCTCAAGCCAGTCTATAAGCCTGATTTGAAAACCAGGCGTAGGTCAATGCGGATGTCTCTCTCACAAGACCTCAAGCTTATCTTGGATTGGGGCGCCAAAAATCTTGTTTAGTTTAATGCCTCCAAAATACAGTCATGTTCGCTGTCGCGAAGAAGTCTGCCAATGCTCATCCGTAACATATGAGCGGCCAAGTTCTGCAGAACAAAGAGTTATTTAATCTTGTCGCCGTTACTTTTGGGATTAACCTCAAGCACAAACACATTACATCCATAGCCTCAGCAGCTTCAAAAAAGCTTGGATTCCTCTTTCGAGCCAGAAAGTATTTCTCTTCTTCCAATCTGTATACTCTGTACCCTCTTTAGAATATTGTTCTCATGTCTGGGTAATGGCGTCTCCTACAACACTTAGCATTCTGGACTTCATCCAAAGAAGAGCTGTTCGTCTTATTTATGACCCCACACTTACAAAAAAGCTTTTTTCTCTTGCTCACCGTCGAGCTGTGGAGATCTGTCGCTCTTCTGTATTTTTACGGATTCTGCCCAGACAAGTTGACCAATATAATTCCTCCTCTGGCAGTTCCCAACAGAGCAACACGTAGTGCAACTTTTATACATCCTTTTACAGTTTAACTAGAGAGGCTCCAAACTTCCCGTTTTCTATGTTCCTTCATCTTTATAGTGTCCAGACTATGAAACCTGCTATCCGCAGAAGTATTTTCTTCTCCCAGTCTCCAAATATTTATTCGGAGATCCGATATGCCCAACTCAATTTTAAAATAAACTAAGATCGGATTAAACGTCACAAATTTTAGGCATTTTGTTCGGGACCAATTATTTTCCATTAACTTAAATTATTACTTAATTAAAACCCAAGCAAAAAAGGTAAAAGTCGACTTAATTCCTTTTTCACATAATTTTTAAAGTTTTTACCATATTTCGAATAAACCGGCAAAAACGTCGCCGCATGAAGCTGCAAAATACTTTGCCACTAAAATTTCCATTAAGTTAAAGTATGTTTCTCAGAAGATGGCTTTTGTCCATTAAGAGGATTTTCAACTTTTCCTTACTGCAATTTTTGTCGCAACGCTTTTATGGATGTTTTGCGGCATCTTGGTTTACTTAAAAGTATATTTTATGATCGGTATACTGGCATATTTACACACATCTAAAGGACAAAAAGTAAATGTCGTTGGGATTTAGAGTATTCTTAAAAGTTTTAGGTACCAATGAAAATAAATTTAATGAAATTTGAAATATTTGGAAAAACACAAATTATACATGCTAGATTGTTGCGATTCTGTCACAAAATTGCGCTTCTTTACTAATTTTCTTCTTCGGTCTTTTACCTAAACTTTCTTGTTGTATATTTGTCAATATCAATTTAGTTGACCATTTTTTAACTGCTGTTCCTTTAATTATTTTTAGATTGGCAGGAAGCGGAGTATTTGGTGGGACAGCTAAAAAGTAGGCGCTTTTGGATTTTAATTTATTAAAAATAGAAAAGGATAACAGTTGGTTGTGTAGTTGAATGGAAGTACTGGCAGAAATAGTAACTGCAAATTGTATACATATCCAACTGCTATTGGGAAAATTTGAAAGCAAAAAATGGAAAAAAAGTAGGCAGACAAAAGTTGTTGAAATAAATATTTTTCTTAGCCGAACGACTTTCGGGTTTGGGATTAGCCGAACAGCTTTCGAATTTGACGTAACAAGAAGAAACACTTACCGTTTCTTGCGGTGTTCCTGTTTTTTCCTTAAGTTTTTAATAATTTGCGAATTTTAAAAAAAAAGGTTCTTTTTAATAGACTAATTAATTAAGGGTGTCTGCAGAACTAACTTTAGTGTCTTTTAGTCTTAGTGATTTGAATAGGGTTAAGGGGCCCTTTGTAAGTAAAGTATATGTTGGTGTTAAGTGTATTGGGCCCTAGACTCTAAGTATGTCAGGTAAATTTTACTTATCTGGGCCCAAATTTCCGGAGCCGCCAGTTTCTGAGTTATGACCCCACTGACAGAACCCCCCAACATTTAAAAGCACAAACCTGGAAAATCTAACTAGAAGTTATTCTGAAATTTGTAAGGATTGAAAGTCATTTAAGATGACTAGTTGTTTTATATATATATATATATATATATATATATATATATATATATATATATATATATATATATATATATATATATATATATATATATATATATAAATATATATATATATATATATATATATAATATAATATATATATATATATATATATATATATATATATATATTATATATATATATATATATATATATATATATATATATATATATATATATATATATATATATATATATATATATATATATATATATATATAAATATTTATTTTCTTGAACCATTTATAATAATATTTTATTTGTTTCGATTTTGTTGGGTTTGGGTTCACCATATTAAACACAAGTTAGTTAAATGACGTTTCGACCCTAGTTGTTAAACAAACTTTCGATATTCAAGGTACGTGCCAAATCTGTGATATAAATTGTTTATAATTGCATCCATCTTTTTTTATTCAATTTTATTAATTTTAGATTTTATTGTTTTTTAAAATGTAACCAATGTTTGTTGAGTTTTTTGTGAGTTATATTAATTTATCTATAACGTCAATTTTATATATTTTTATGTGATTTTAGAATGAATAAAATTTGAAATGACCCAAAACTAGGTAACGTCATTTAACTAACTTGTTGTTTAATATGGTGAACCTAAACCAACCAAACCGAAACAAAAAATAAATATATATAATATATATAAAAAATATAAAAAATATATATATATATAAATATTATTTATTTAAAAAAATTTTTCCCAACACAACTGGCAATATATTTTAAATTCTTTTTTTTAAAAATCTTGGTTTTCCCCCCAAAAATTTTAAAATTTTTTCCAATGAATCTTTTTTTTTTCTAACCCCCCAGATCCCTTGCTTTGATCCATTTCTTCTAGTTTTCTCAAATTGTAAATTACCATCTTCATCTATGTAGACTTTTTTTTAGTTTCGTTTGTCATTGTTATCCAAACTTTTCTTGTCGGGATATTTTTTTTAAAACTTTTTTTCACTTTATTATCCGCAGCTGTCTTCATCAACTTTTTATGAAAACCAGCAGACTGTAGTTCTTCGGGTATAGCATACACTTTTCATTTTTGTTGTTATTGAGGTTACACAATAGACGTTTGATTTTCCATCACTCGACGGCAATTGCAAATTCAAAACATAGCTGTTCCATAGTTTTCGTCTGTTAGGTATTCAATAAACAAAATGTCAGTTTTATAAGACTATATCTTATGATTTTGGATGGAAATAAACTAATGTGTTGCTTCTGAAAACAAGATTTATTTTATTAGTTTCTTATCAAAGAAAACATCTTATTTAGAACACTATTGTAAAAAAAACCCCACCTGAAAACAAGGAAACGACATTCAAAGTTTATTTTTCCAATTTTAAATTTTAATCGTTTCTTTACAAAAATAAACTCATTCAAAGTTTCTTTCGGCCTTTTTTCCCAATATAATATTATTAATAATTCTAACGTCCAAGTCAACTTCAAATTAATCAGTTTGACATTTATAATAAACCGCAAAAGGCGCCAAATTCAAAAAAGAAATTATTTTCTTACATATATATATATATATATATATATATATATATATATATATATATATATATATCATAATATATATTAAAATATATATATATATATATATATATATATATATATATATATATATATATATATTAGTTCCGATATCCTTTTTTACGGGCCCCCTATATTTTTCTGAAAATAAAATTATTCAGCAATCAATTTAAAAAAATATTGTAGAAAAAATCATTCTGAACCTGAAAGCGTGTTCAATTTTTTAGATTTTAATTTTACCAGTTTAAGTTGAACTCAAAAGGAGCTTATTAACCATTACGGAGATACCCTATAAAGGTGTTGAAACTGGGACACCCTGTACCTAAAATACCATTATAACATGTATTATTATTTTTCTATTGCCCAGTGTTTCCAAAAGGTATTATGCTATAATTTGCTATCAAAAAAGATAATTTTAAAAAAGATGTTGATGTTCCTATACAGGAAAAAAAATATACATACTTTATAACTTATTGTTATTGTCAAAATAAATAAGTTATGTGCAACATAGGTAAACTGGATATTTGTCAAAAATATGATTTTTCTTAAATACGTCCATTTTATTTATCTATTAAATTACTTAAGTAAATACTTTTTACCCAGGATCAGATTAACGAAAATCCTTTATCCTTTTTGATAACCTTTCATATTATATATATATATATATTTATATATATATATATATATATATATATATATATATATATATATATATTATATATATATATATATATATATATATATATATATATATTCTGAAATCCATATTATTTTAATTTTTTTTTTCAGGCTGTACAAGCAAATTCTATTATTATTAATGGCAAAACGTAAAAAGTAATTTTCCTAGCTCAAACAACAACACATTAATGAACAATGTCACCTTATTGCCTTGAAAGTCTTAGACAATGTTAAGGTTTCAATAACACTAAAATCTTGAACATCCATTGTCTTTATTTGGTAATTGTAATACAACGTTTCGGCTAGTGATGTATCTCCAACCGGTTTCAAGTGATAACTGTATAAGAATTATAGTTAACGATATATATATTTATATATATATATATATATATATATATATATATATATATATATATATATTTTATATATATATATATATATATATATATATATATATATATATATATATATATATATAAAGGTGTTACACTTTATTGTTTTCCTTAATAATTCTTATCAGGACCTAGGAAAACCAAAAATTTGGTTTTGGGGGGTTTTTTCTGAGGCGAATTAAATTGTCCACGTTTTTGATGCCTATAGAGTTACGACTTACCTCAATTTGTTTAAAATGTCGTTTAGGCTTAGAATACTGACCTGTTTTTTAAAAAAATAAGTTACTATAAATCCATAATCAAAATGTATATACTTAAGTCTCTAGAGCAGCCGTTCTCGAGATAAACGCACTTTAAAGGATTTTTGCATTTTTTTTATGAAAAAAAAATTTTTGGGGCCAATTGTTTTAAACTTTGGGGCTAGTGATAGTTCTTTAAACGCTGATCAAAGGTCTTCCGGGCACAAACCGAAAACGCCTCCAACCCCTCAAAACCCCCAAAAGTCCCCAAATCCCAGTGCCCTTTTGAGGGGATTTTGGGGGTTGGAGGCGTTTTCGGGTTTTATCCCCTGGAAGACCTTTGATCAGCGTGTTTAAAAATATCACTATGCAAAGTTTGAAAAAAGTTGGCCAAAATTTATTTTCCATAAAAATTGCAAGATCCTTTAAGTGCGTTTATCTCGAGAACGGCTTGCTCCTAGATATTAAATAAAGTATACATTTTTGATGCAGATGGATTTATAGTAATTTATTTTTTAAAAATACAGGCAAATATTCTACGCCAAAAAAAGTTACGACATATAAAACAAGTGAGGTAGGCCGGAGCGGGCGCCCTCTAGTAGTAACATTAAAAGCGTGGACGAATTTAAATTTCTGCCTCAGAAAACCCCCAGATCCCCAATTTGTACGCTAGGTCATTTGGTTAAAGAGTTATTAAGAAAACGAAAGCAAAATTAAAAGTTTAACATCCTGTATCTTTGTTATTATTAACTTCGGGTAAGGCAAGTTTACGTAAATTGCGTTATGTTTTACCTAAGGAATCTGCTGTTGCTCTGTGTCCCATTACTTTTAGGGATATATTCTGTATATATATATATATATATATATATATATATATATATATATATATATATATATATATATATATATATATATATATATATATATATATATATATATATATATATACAGTATGTCCACGGATAAGGTGTTGAAGAGAGAAAACTTTTATTTTTGATTTTATCGAAAAAAGCTACTCTGATAAAAATTTTGCTACTTCTAAAATAAGATTGGGGTGAAACATTTAACATATTTTATACGGGTGTTTAGAAAATTAAAAACTTAAAATAATACAAGAGTAAAAAATGCATTTATTCGAGAAGATATGGAAATAAGCACTAGGAAAAATTGTTCAAAATTAAGAGGCAGTCTCTAATACCAATTTTCGAAAAATCGGCCTACTTTTATTTATTTGTGATTAAATTATTTTAATATCGTGGCATTTATTAGAGGTGTACGATAAACAATTTGTTTCAATCGGCCCCATAAGAAAAATCCATTATAGTTAAATCTGGACCCTAGGAGGCCACTGGACTGGTCCTTGTCTCCCAATTTGGAATTAGTAAATTGATATTAAAATAATGTTTATCACAGATTAATAAAAGCAGGCCGATTTTGTCGAAAACCTGGTATAAGGAACTATCCTTTACTTTTGAACAATTTTCCTAGTAACTTATTTCCATATCTTCTCAAATAAATTCACTTTACTCTTGAACCATTTAAAGTTTTCTCAATTTTCTGAATACCGCCTATAAAATTTGTTAAATGTTTCTATCCCAATCTTACTCTAAGAAGTGGCAAAGTTTTTATTCAAGAGTAGCTTCTTTTAAAAAAAATTAAAATAAAGAGTTTTTTCTATTCAACACCTTTTTCGTGGACATATTGGTATGTCCACGGAAAGGTATTGAATAGGAAAAACTTATTTTTAATTTTATCAAAAGTTATTGTTAAAAATTTTGCCCTTTAGAGTAAGATTGGGATAGAAACATTTAACATATTTTATACGCGGTGTTCAGAAAATTGAGAAAACTTTAAATGGTTCAAGAGTAAGTGAATTATTTGAGAAGATATGGAAATAAGTTACTAGAAAAGGTTCAAAAGTAAAGGATAGTTCTTATACCAATTTTCACAAAAACGGCCTGCTTTATTAATCTGTGATGAACATTTTTAATATCAATTTACTAATTCCAAATTGGGAGACAAGGACCATCCAGGGCCTCCTAGGAGTCCAGATTTAACTATAATGGATTTTTTCTTATGGGCCGATTGAAACAAATTGTTTATCGTACACCCTAATAAATGCCACGATATTAAAATAAATTTAATCACAAATAAATAAAAGTAGGCCGATTTTTTTTGAAAATTGTATTGAGACTGCCTCTTAATTTTGAAAACTTTTCCTAGTGACTTATTTCCATATCTTCTCAAATAAATGCACTTTACTCATGTATCATTTTAAGTTTTTTTAATTTTCTGAACACCTGTATAAAATATGTTAAATGTTTCTATCCCAATCTTATTTTTAGAAGTAGCAAAATTTTTTATCAAGAGTAGCTTTTTCGATAAAATCAAAAATAAAAAGTTTTCTCTTCAACACCTTATCCGTGGACATACTGTATATATATATATATATATATATATATATATATATATATAAATAAATATATATATATATATATATATATATATATATATATATATATATATATATATATATATATATATAAAATATATATATATATATATATATATATTATATAAGTGGAAACGTTCAGGTGTAAGTTTGTTATTGTTATTTATTTTATTAAAATTATTTTATTATTAATTAGCAACGATTCGATACTTTATAATTTGTGTGTGTGGGACAATAAAGTTTTTTGATTATTAATTTTATTTCTTAATACCTCGGCTAATACTTACTATTTTTTTTCTAGACTCCTATCCCTTTGAGTTCTGGCAAATTATTTTTAATTTTCTAAATTTTTTATTCAACTTGGATAAATGTCCTATTGTAAAATATATTTTATTTATTACTTAAAATAAATTTAATTAAAATAAATTATTTTATGACGTTTGTTTTTAATAATTTTAATAATATTTTAAAATTTAAAATTTATTACAATGGAGATTTACTACCTAAAATTCCCTTTTAAATCATTGCCAATGGAATAGCCTTAAATTAACTATCACCAAGGAAAACGCTGGTAAAATAGTTCAAATGATTTTTAATAGTTCAAGTCATTGACACTTTCATAATTTTAACTCTAAAAATACCTTTTATCCTGTGAATTTGTTGATAAAAAAAAGGATATAAAAATGAATTTGTTTGATTTCTTGTCCTGATTTATATTATGATTACCAAATTATCTAATTTATTGAACTGAACATGTAGTTTGGCTGGATCATGAAAATTTCCCAATTTGTTGTTTCTTGACCTTTTGGATTCGTCGTTGTTATTTTAAAGGTTTGTATTTGTTTATATTTTATTTACTATTAAATTATTTGCTAAAATATTCTTTAACAACACTTTGAATTCTTTTCTTTACAATCATTTGTTTTTTCTTTTTTCAAAAGTAGGGTTAACTTTCCATTTCATTTGTTTTTTTTTCCCGAGCAGGGGATAAGCAAGTGAAAACTGAGAACTCCGTGGGGGTGTTTGTATTTATACCCTCCGAAACAAAAGAATATATTTTAAAATGTCTGCCAGAATCCAGACTACTAAAAAAATTTGATATAAAAATATGGATTCATTGAATTTTTAACTTTGGATAAAATTTTCTGTTTTATAATTATATCTTAGCTGTCCTAATTCCTGAAATTCCTTCTGGGGTTTTTTGTTTTAAAATGATATTGTTTTAATATCCCTAATCTGTTTTTAATTATTAATTTTCATTATTTCCCTTAATGTCAAAATTTTGGATATATTATTCGTTATATTTCCTTTTTTATCTCCTTTTCACTTTTTACTTAAAACTAATGCTTGATATTAATTAAAATAAATTCTACAATTATAATATAATTTAACCTATAGCTATGAAATTGGTAGAAAGGCTTTTTCCTTGTCATGGGACAGGTATTTTCATCTTACTTTCTAAAGTCCATTTAACCCTTAAATTATTTTCTTTGAATGTTTTTAATTTTATTATTAATTGAGTTATTACACTGTTTTATTGTAATTGGGGTTATTCCTGTTTGCCGTTGAACTTTGGTTAAAACATGTCGCACTGTCACTTTTAGTTCGAAACGAATTTTGTTACGGATTTTTTTGTCCTTATAATCCTTCCACTTTGACAAAATTTGTTTACTTTTAAAACCCTATTCTATCTATTTACAAACTTATCTATACTTAATATTTAATGATATTAAAAATATATATTACATTTTGACCGTTTAAAATTTTTAGTTTTATACCATAATTTTATCCTTTCCCCTTTAAAATTTTTTTATTCCTTTATATTCTCCTTGTATATGTCTATTACTTGTTTCATATTTTTGATTGAGAAAAAAATTTCTTTTATGAGAATTATGGAGTTTTTTCCTTTGCCCGATCTAGAAATATCAACTTTCTATCTAAGAATTTCTTATGAAATTTTTTACTTTTTTTTTTTCCCATGATGGGACATTTTATTTACAAAAAAAATTAGTTTTTTTATACAAATGCCCCTTTATCTTATGAAAATAGACTTTTTTCCTTTAATCTTGTTGTTTGCCAATTTTCCTTATGAAATTTATTTTAATTAAAGATTTCAGACATGTTATTACAATTGCCCTAATTGAATAAAATTTTTCAAAATATTTTGGAATAAAATTTTATAAATATTTTTTTTAATTTCCATTATTATTTACTTTTTTTTACTAATATAAAATTTATATAAATTATTAATGAAAATACCACTAATTTTGTTTGAATTATTCTCCAATCCATAACTTTATTTGCCATGCTCATTCAAGATTTCAAAAGGACCTATAAATGGTTGCACAAATCTTGCAATATTTCCTTTTTATCTGTATTTTAAGTTTTTTTAAAGATAGTTCGCCTTTTAAAAGGAATGTTTTTTATTTTGTATTGTTTTTTTATTTTTTTTTCCTTGTATATTTTCATTTATTTTATTCATATTTTTGATAGTTTTTAAGTGTTTCATCCATTTTAATTAATGGATTTTCTATTATTCGTTGTGGAGTTTCCTCCGTCGGATTGGTATCGTTTTATAAAATTTCGATATCCTGTAAGGTTATCCCACATAATAGGTTTTTTTGAAAATAACCCCTTTAAAAAATTTATTCACTTTTTAATTATCTTTCTGCATTTGCCGTGGGTGTCTAAGAAATGAAAATTGATTTTTGTTTGATTCCAAATTTTGTTAAGTTTATTTTGAAGTAAGTTGATTATCCAAAAATAATTGTTTGGTTTTCCCATTCGTGTGTTTGCTCTTTTTTATTATCCGTTTTTTATCATTTCTTCTTTTCTAAATTTTACTTGTTCAAATGCTTATAGGGTTTTTATTATCTTTTCTGAAAATTTGATTTCCTTTTATAAATTCATGTTGATATATTTAGTAATGCGATTTTCTTGGTTAACTAATGCTGGTTGGTTATTATTTTTTTTATGTCTGGAAGAACTTTTCTGGCATTGAGTTTTATTTAATATTTTTTATTTTTTATTTTATTTGTAATTTAATTTTTGATTATTTTTTCTATTCAATATATTTAATTGTTCCCCCATATTTTTCGAATTGGTCCTTTTGATTATTTATAACATTTTCGAGGTCCATTTTTTAACTTCCCAACCATTTTATTTAAGTTTTTGGATTCATTAAATTTCTTTTTTTAGCACATTTTGGCCTACATCATTTTGTTTATCCCTATATATTTGTAATTTGAAATTTTATTTTTTTTTATTGCGTCCATTTTAACATGATTCATTATGTGATTATTAAATTTTATTATTTTATTGTCAATACATATTTCATTCGAATTATAGTTTATTTTAGATTTTACTTTGCCGCATGTCATTACCCATAATTAGCATATTGAGACCCTTCATTACTAAACATTGTAATAATTTTTTTTTATTTTGATTTGAATGTTACATTTTGATTTCTTAATTTTCTGTTGTTTCCCCTATAAGTTTTATTTTTTAATTTTTATTTAGTTACATTTTTCTTTTTTTTACTATTGATTTAATTTTTTCATTTAAAAATTTCCTTCGAGCCAGGTCTATTAATATTTTTAAAATTTGATCATTATATTTTGCTTTTATAAATATTAATTCCATTGTTACGATTATTTAAATTTTCTCTTGTTGTATTTTTAATTTCTCTGGGATGTTTAAAAAATTATTGTCTTTATTTTTTATGGGCTTCAAAAATTTACTGAAAATTTTGTTGGTCTTGATTATTTTGTATATGTTCTAGTCCGCCTTGGACATCTAATTTACATTTTTATTCCTCTGCTGTTTGTTACTGTTAAATTTTATGTTCTTCGTGTTACTATATTGTACTCATTTATTCTTCATTTTGATTATTATCATGATTTCTTATTCCATTGTTATTTATATAGTTATTTCGTGGATTGTTGTTATAATTTCTATCTTGTTTCTATTAGTATATTGTTGGTTGTTATTTGGAAAATTTCTTTTCTGTTAAATTAGTGTCTTGCCATTTTAAAAATTGTTCTGTCGGTTCTTGGTCTTCCGATTATTGTTGAAATTCCATTCGATAATTATTATTTTGTGGATTTCTTTGGTAATTATTATTATTGAAATTTTTCGGATATGCTGTATTTTAAAGTTTATTTATATTATTTGAAATTTCTTTAACTCTTGTTAGAACTGGATAAATTGATTCATGTTTTATGTTTGATTTGAGTTTGCCCCAATTTCACATTAAAGTTGGATATGTGGCCACCTCCTTCAGTCAACGGGGTTCTAAGTGTTAGCTGTGGTTTAATTGTAATAGTTAATCATATCTGATTTTAAATTGGGGTTAAATTTTCCAAAAAAAGCAACTCACGAAACTGTGCTTGTTTGACCTACCCAATAAAATTTATAAAGAGTTTCTCCGTTCAAAATTTTCTTTGTTTTAATATTTACCAATAAACATTTCTTTAAATTAATTGAATTATTTCCTTGATATCATAAAAATTTTAATACCCCTTATTTTTTTTTAAAAATTATAAATGCTTTTTGGGGTGGATTAATTTAATTTCCCATTAATTTAATGGACTGCATTAATGGAGATGCGTTTATACTTTGCGTTACTCCTCACATTAATCTTTCTATATTCCCCCCATATTTCTTTAGGTTTTTTATTGTTTAATTTCTCCAAAAGTTTTATATGTTATTTTCATTCCATTTATCTTTTATTTTCTACCCTAGCTTTTGTTTTCTTGAACATTGTTTTCAATATTTCGAACCATTATCAATTTTATTTTCCATATTTTGGATTTGGTTTTCGGCATCCTTTCCTTCATTTTTTTTTTCTAATTTTGTTGTTATTTTATTTATTTTCTTATCAAAACCCCATGCTTTCTATTTTTTATGTGTTTTCTTCTAATTTTTTTCCATTTTGTTTTCCATTTTATTTTGTTTCCTTATTTTTTAATTCTTTCTTTGTTTTCCAATTTTTTCCAAATTGTTTATATCCTCTTTCATATCCTTTTTTTTAAATTCTCTTTATATCCTCTTGTAGCTGTTTGTTTCTCCTTCAATTGTTATCGATTTTATTCATATTGTTACAGAGTTGCTAACGCATCATCCCACTCGGAATCACCAGGGGAGGTGCCAGGAAATACATAATCCGAAAAATTTATTCTCAAGGTACCTGCCCTTAGGGCCCTCAACTTTCCCACTGTCGCCATCAGAAAATCCCTTATTCTTTGTTAGGATGAAAATTTGCAAGATATTGGTTCATCCTCGGTTAATTGCCTTTTGCAATGGTTTTCCCGGATCGTAAAATGTGTTTTGTCAGCCATATTTGATTTTAAATAAAATTGTTTATATTTTATTTGTATTAGAGTTATTTTTCAATTTAGATTATATAAATTAGGTTTATATATGTTTTGGGACTAACTTCCGTATTAAGAACGAAAAATTAAAGTCAGTTGTTAGTTATAATATATTATTATGTTATGCAGTATTAATAATCATAAGTCAATAAAATCCCAATATATCAATATATACTATCACCCGTGAAATTACCTGCCAGATTTTTCTTTTATTTGTTATTTGAAAAATTATATGGCTTTTTTTTTTTTTATTTAACATATACTACTTAATCTAGACAAATCTTATAAATAAATCTTACCTTATATTATGTACTTATATTTATCCGTTTTTTTTTATAAAATCTTTTTTTTATACTAAAAAAAAATTTTTCCTCCCCTTTGTTATTTTCTATTGCTTATTATAATAAAATGTATCACTTGTTATTATCAAAATTCAATAAAAAAATTATTATTTATTTATTGTTTTAGTTTTTTTACCTCCTTGTTTTTCCCAATTTTAAAATTTTTCCCCAGTTGGGCGCCATTTTGTAGGAAACGTTATAGGTGAAGTTTTTATTGTTATTTATTTTATTATTAATTAATTTTTTTATTATTAATTTACAACGATTGATATTTATAATTTGTGTGTGGGAAATAAAGATTTGATTATTTATTTTATTTCATTAATACCTCCTAAATTTATATTTTTTTTCTAGATCTACCCCTTTTGAGTTCTCAAATTATTTTTAATTTTCTAAATTTTTTTATTCAACTTATAAACAAACCATTGAAATATATTTTATTTATTACTTAAAAAAATTTAATTAAAATAAATTATATTTATAGTTTGTTTTTAATAATTTAAAACTATTTTAAAATTTTTAAAATTTTTTTAAGAAGATTTATCCTAAAATTCCCTTTTTTAACATTATGGAATACGCTCAAATTAAATTAACTATCACCAATGGAAAAACGCTTAAAATAGTTCAAAATTTTTAATAGTTCAAGTCATTGAATTTCTAATTTTAACTCAAAAAATACCTTTTTATCCTGGAATTTGTTGATAAAAAAGATATAAAAATGAATTTGTTTGATTTTGTCCTGGGATTTATATTATGATTACCAAATTTAATTTATTGGAACTGGAACATGTAGTTTGGCTGGATCATGAAAATTTCCCATGTTGGTCTTCTTGACCTTTTGATTCGTGTTGTTATTTTGGTTTGTATTTTTTTTTATATTATTATTTATATTAAATTTTTTTGCAAAATATTCCTTAACAACACTTTGAATTATTTTCTTTCAATCATTTGTTTTTCCAAAAGTAGGGTTAATTTCTTTTATTTTTTTTTTTTCCCGACAGGAGGTGACTACAAAGGAAAACTGCAATCCTGTTTTTCGGGGGTGTTTCATTTATACCCTCCAAACAAAAGAATATATTTTTAAAATTCGCCAGAACAGATACGAAAAAATTTGATAAAAAATATGGATTCTGGATTGATATTTTTTTAACTTTGGATAAAATTTTCTGTTTTATAATTAATCTTAGCTGTCCTAATATCCTGAAATTCTTCTGAGGTTTTGGCTTTAAAATGATATATGTTTTAATATGCCCTAACTGTTTTTAATATTAATTTTATGATGAGTCACTTAATGTGTAAATTTTAACTATTATTTGTTATATTTCCTTTTTTTCTCCTATTTCACTTATTTACTTAAACTAATGCTTGATATTAATTAAATATAATATTTCCAACTTATACATATAATTTAACCTATTATGTTTACAATTGGCAGAATGGTTTATTTTTGTCATGGGACAGGTATTGTTCATCTTTTCTAAAGTCCATTTATACCCTTAAATTAATTTTCTTTGAATGTATTTTAATTTTATTATTAATTAGAGTTTATTATCATTTTTATTGAATTGTTATTCCCCTTTGGCCTTAACTTTTAAAAATTCGCATGTACTTTTAGTTCGAAAGAATTTTTTACATTTTTTTGTCCTTTATAATCCTTCCACTTTGACAAAATTTGTTTCTTTTAAAATCACCCTATTCATCTATTTACAAATTATCTATATTAATATTTAAGATATTAAAAAATATGATATTACATATTTGACCTTCGTGTCAAAAATTGTTTATTTTTATACCAAATTCTTATCCTTTCCTGTAAATTTGTTTATTCCCCTTTTTATTCTCCTTGTATATGTCTATATACTTTGTTTATTATTTATAGAAAAATTGCTTTTTATAAATTATGGTTTTTTCCTTTGCCCATACTAGAAATATCAATTTTCATCTAAACATTTTTATGCAAATTTTTTACTTATTTTTTTTTTTCCCATGATTGTGGATCTTTATTTCATTTTACAAATGAGTAGACCATAGCAAACCCTAATCTTATAAAGAATTTAGGTATTAAATAAAAAGATAAACCAAATAAAAATAGGACATTGAAAATGATTTCAGGAGAAAATTGAAAATAATAATTAAAAGTTTTAAAATAGTTGCCTATAACTTTAAAAATATAAAACTTATTTAAGTTTTATTTTTGTTTATAGCGTGTTTTGCTACCATTGTATATAGCAGGTTTTGCAAATCATCGGTCGTCATATTGATTTTTAATAACTTGAAAACCGCATTTTCCTTTAATTCGGACTTAATATTATTGTTTTTTTACTTTATTATTATTATTATTATTATTATTAATATTATTTATTTCATAACCAAATAAATATTCAAAAATAAATGAATAGTTAAAATATACTTTATTATTATTCAAACGAGTAGTAAAAACAAAATAGAGAAATACAAGGAAAAAAAATAAGTCATTGACTCCACCCTCTTCAGGAAGTTAAGCACTATTAGTAGAGCTGTCATTCGACCATCATTTCAGAGTATCATTTTCTCCGAAGCAGAGAAGAGTCGTTATAGAACTTCAACTTTCATTTGATCCAGTTTTCCCAAAATGTAGGGATCATTTTTAAGTTTTGCTTTGTTTTAATATCAACCCCTACAATAATTCAATGAGACGATTTTAAGTGTTTTCCTTCTAAGGATTTAGGTTCAAGCAATCAACATTATAGAAGGACCCTTGATTAATAATCTTGTTGATTTACTTGATATGAAGATTTTTTCCTGTTGAAATTTGAAGTGCCATTGTCCGGCCTTTGATTTTTTTGGAAAATTTCCAGTTTTTAAGGGACAATTTTTTTCCCCCAGGTATGACTGAGAATATTTCAACTATGTAGTCTTGGGGGCTCCCTGATAACATTGCGTACCTTAATTTCTATCTAATTTCCCAAATTTGATCTGCTGGAAGAAATGGGCCAACAATTGGAAACCAAACTCAATTTTTTCGATATTTTTAGTTTCGAACAACCAAAGCACAAATTCCTAATAAAGACTTATTTTTGCTGTCCTCCGAACCATCGGAGAATAATTTTTGACCGAAATTATTTAAGTTCGAGTTAAGTCTGTATAAGGTGATGCAATTTGACAACCTTTAGAAAACATTTTGGTCCAAACATAGCTTGTGTTATCCTTGTTTTGAGCAGACAGTGAGAGCCTTGACAGATTTGTTATATAAATATAACTAATATGCAGCCTGATCTAATTTAAGGCTGATTTTTTGAAATCGAAACAAGGAATCTTTTCAACTTCTAGGCGAAGTTTTTCGTAGAAGGTATCTGCACGTTCTTGGGTGTTTTAAGTTAAATTTAAATGTATCCCTTTTTTTCTTGTCCTTTCCAGGTTAATTTTATTTTCGTCAACAGAGGATTTATCAGAATATGGACTGTCAAAACTTATATTGAAACATTCAAAAAGTCCTAAAGATTATATTTCCGGAAAGATCTTCAGCTTGATATTTTCATTTATAAATTCATAATTTTCTGTTGAGCCGTTGGGTATTGGCGTTTCTTTTTTCCACGGAGACTTTAACAGGTCTAAAGAAAAAATTTCCTTTAACTGCTTTGACGTTTGATACTTCAAAGTTTTGGGTCCCCCCTTTGTTTCCTTAGGTGTCGTACCAGATTCCATAAATTTTTGACACATTATTTATTGGCCGTTTTCCACAATATTTAGAAATGCAGCTGAAGACTCTAAATTTTCACAACCCCACCTCTTTGCTTGAAAAAACAGGCTTAAATTTCTTCTTTTCCAGGCCTCTAGAACCTTCTTTTAGGGGTTTTGATGTAAACATGTTGTAATATGTAATTTTTTTTCCACTCTAAATCCGGAACTTGATAATATTTTTGATTATTTTTCGAATTGATTGAAAGTTGTTACACTGGAAAATAGATGCCTTATTGAATTTGGCCTTTGGTAGCCCCTTAGGTAATTGCCTATAACAAAAACATGCCATGAATAGAGGAACAGGAGAACACATAAGAATCAAATTGGTACAAATTTACATTCCAATACATATTGTAAGAAAAAAGCATTCAACAGCACAAAATGTACCACCTTTTTCTTTTTGAATGTTTTTTCCATGCAGCAACCTTTTTTTTCTTGAATGTAGGTTGTTTCAACAAATTTTCAATATCCGACATTTTCATATAATATTTTTGCAAATTTAGAAACACTTTAACAAACCCACACGAATGATGCTGTCTACAATCAACTAATGAAACTGCGACTGCAAGGTAAAATTACGACGTTAAAAAAACATTTTTATAAAATCCGGAAAAAAAATAACTGGTTTTGCGGTATTCCCAATATGCCAAATGGTCATTATAAAAAACCACTTTGAAAAGAACGTTTACTCTTTGATCTGCATTCATAAGTTTTTGAAAATGTAATTTTTTTAATCCAATTTTAAGTAGGTAATAACGCGTTTTGCAACTAAAATCTGTTTAAGTAGTTAGCTTTGACCTCAGAACACAATGCGCCAATATCCCACTTTTTTTTTTTTGGCATATAGGGGTTTTGACATGGGTTACCAAATAAAAATTAGTTATTTTAACAATTATCCCCTTTATCTTAAGAAAATAGACTTTTTCCCTTTAATCTTGTTGTTTCCAATTTGTCCTTATAAATTTATTTTTTTAAAATTTAAAGATTCTATAAAAAAAATTTATATATATATATATATATATATATATATATATATATATATATATATATTATATAATATATATATATATATATATATATATATATATATATATATATATATATATATATATATATATATATATATATAGAAAATATATATATATATATATATATATATATATATATATATATATATATATATATATATATATATATATATATATATATATATATATATATATATATATATATATATATATATATATATATATATATATATATATATATATATATATATATATATATATATATATATATATATATATATATATATAAAAGGTAACGGTAAATTCAGGAATAAAAGTTAATGCCAAAGATTTTAGACTTAATGGTCTCTATAACATATCAAAGAAAAATTTTTGAAAATTCATTGCCTTATGGGAATGACTATTTTTAACAACACCCTGTAGGTCTTTAAAATTTGAGGTATCCGAGTGAATAAAAAAAGAAAATGCTCAGAAAGGTCAATCTTTATTTCGCTTTATCGAAGAATCAATTTTATTCGTTCACTCTACAATGCCAAAAAGACAAAAAACATTACTTTCTTTTTGCCCTGTTATGACAATAAGACGAATTATTTAAAATCAACAATACCTCTCCGTATTCTTAAAGAACCAGGCTACAATTTAACAAAAAAAAAAGTCAAAATCGAGTGAAGGGTTCAAAAAAAAATTAAAGTCAAACTTATGTAAATTTTCCGCCCCAATTAGCCGGGTTATAATATTAAAAAAAAAAAAAATATAAAAAAATATATATATATATATATATATATATATAAAACGTCGTTGGGGTTACTTCGGCCAAAAATTTGAACATTTTTCCGGATCACAATGTGATTTTTGTATCAATATACGATAGAAATTTTTATTAACTTGAGGTGTATTTAACAAGTTACAAGGCAAGTTGAACAAGATTGTGTTTAAATAATATTTTTTTCCAAATTTTCCAAGATAGCCTGAAGAGGGTTATTTGGCCCCAAAGTTTTTCTAAACAAACGGATCTTAAGAAGCATAATGAAACATATTGATAGATAAAAAAAAAAAAGATTTTTCAAAAAAAATTTTATTTTAATGGAACAGGAAAATCAAAATAAATTTTAATTATTAGTTACAGCTATGCACAAAACGAGAGGACAAACTTAACTTTTACTTTAATTCTTAGTTACAACATAATTGGTATAAAATAGAGGTACAAAACAAAATTAACTATTCTTAATTTTATTTCCTAAACAAAGTTTTAAAAATTATAATAAATACAATGACGACTCAAAATGCTCATATCCACTTCAACAGAAAACAACTTTTCTTTATACATCTAGGGACTTCAATTTACGAATTATTTTTTCCAAAATAGAACGTCACCTTGATCACCATCCCAGTAGTTTTTTCCTTGTTTATGCAGGTCACAACAGCCCCTTTTTTAGAAGTTGAAACAACCCCGGATGACGGATTCGTCAACAAAATACCCAGCAAAATATTTATAAAGAAGGAGCGAGGAAAAAAACATTTACGATTCCAACTTTTAACACTTTTTAGAGGGGGTAAGTCTTCTTTTTCTTAATATTTTGGGAGTTGAACTGTGTTATTTCTTCCCTTTGGAAAGAAATTAATCTTGGCCACCTTGTTTGTTTTTATCGACCCAGTTGGGGCAACTTACAGTGAAGAACCGGTAATGGCTTTTCTCCGATACTGTTTAAAGCCGGTTTAATCAGTTCATCATTTTAGAAAAGGGATTTTTGTTTTCTTGACGTTATTTGGGTTTGGAGTGCGGCAATATCTCCTGAGGAATGTCTTGTCCAGCATTATCATAGTTTTATTCACCAGCATTGCTAATGTATTTAGTCGTCTTCTGATTCTGAGATATTTCCCAGTGGAAGAAGCAATTTATTTCCGAGACCGCAACTTGTTAGAAGAAATGGACGCTGTGAAGTTTTTTTAAAAATTTTTTTGATTTTTTTATTTTATTTGCTGTAAACTGGATTCCTGTTTAAAACAAGAAAATAGATTTTTGGGAATTCAGTTTTTTCATTTTTTTCTTACAGGTTTCTTTGAGTGGGAACTTTTACAAAAGATGCCGCAATAAGTTCAATATTTATAATCGGTCTTTTTTTTGGCAACCAGCTAATTTCTTTTTGTTGATGGGGAAATATCCCTTCTTTTAAATCCAGAAATTTTTCTTTTTTCAGTCAGAGCATTTAGATTTTTCAACAGAGACGGAAATTGTTCAGGTGTGGTTGGAGGGTTTTTTCCAATTTGGCTGCCTTCCAATCTAGAATTTTGCCTCCACTTCATTTTAGTGGGAAAGTGAAGCGAGAGGTGAAGGAGGTTGAATTAGAGGCAAGCATAAAAGCGTATTTGTTCTCAATTCTGATAAAACCTTTCGTTGATATCGGTTGTTCCTCCCTTTCCGGCCACTTTTTTCTTTTAAAAATTGGAAGAAGATGACCTAGAAACCAGTCTTCATAAGTCGGCATCAATCCAACCGCTTTGGTCCATTGTAACGGGCACCTTCAGGACCATTTTCGGTCCAAGTGGACACAGGTGTTCTGATTTATAAATTAAAGGGGAATAGCTTCCCGCAACATTACCACAAAACATAACAGAAAAACTTACCTTGTTGGTTAACTATTCTGGGTATTTGGTTCCCCGTCTACAAATAAAGTCTTTCTTCCAGGATCGTCGCAGAGATTCGTTTCATCATGTTATAAATATTATCTGAGGGACGTTTTCCACTTTTTGGCAACATTTTCAATAAAGTTTTATTACGCTTCTGATACCTGAGCTCTAACTTTTTAAATTTTTGCCAGCGGGATAGAACTTTAGCTCTTAAAAACATCTTAGCCAATCTTCCCTGGAAGTTGTTTTTAAACTGCAATTTTCCTTGGAGGAGATAACCCTAAAACCATTTTGACAAAGGAATGGAAAGCCATACTGAAAGTGCCTTATATGAGAACGAAACGTTTTCCGTCCGAGAAACCATTGGTCACCATTTGCGTTTTTCGCCAATTTTTTTTTGGGGAAAAATGGGGGGATCTATATTTTTTAGCATCCGTTGGTGATACTTTTGATTTTAGCGCTGAATTCTTCCAACTGCCTTTGTGGGCCAAATCCACATGTGGGTTTTGCTATAATTTGATGGATCAAAGCGAAGTTTTTCATGTGCCGAAATAATGAACGTAATTTTTCAATGTTTACTAAAAATAAGTTAGGGAATTTGGCCCATGGGAATCTTAACTGGAAAGGGGGCCAAAGATATAATTTGTTTTTGACTAAAATTATGTAAAACCTTTTTCAATTTAAAAAATAATACCCTAAATACTTTCTAACAAACAAAGTACAGTTATATTTATTAAAAAAGACAGTTCCACCACAAACGCGTGTTTTTACTGTCAACAAGTTCAAGAGAAGTTCTAGAACAAGCATGTAGAAAACCAACCAAACAGCACACGATGCCGTATACACCATCTATCATTTTGGGCTGGCCACAACGCTGCCCAGCTGTTGAGGTGTGGCAGGAAGTTCAATCATTTTTCCGGGAAATTTGCAGGTTAAAGCCTGCCAAGGGAAATAATAAAATTATATATATATATATATATATATATATATATATATATATATATATATATATATATATATTTTATATATATATAATATATAAAAAATAAAAAAAAAAAAAAATAAAAAAAAAAAAAAAAAAAAAAAAATCGACACTCCTAAGAAAAAGACGTAATAAAGTTCAGCAAAAGTTGAAAGGCGGTTAAATAAAAAGACCTGGGATAAAAAGAGATTCTAGACCAAATAGTTTTAAAGATCCTGTTTGAAAAAGGTTGTATTTTGAGTTAAATATTTTTTTAACAGTTAAAGTGGTTACATAAGAAAAAAAGTTTTAGTTTTAACGAAATTTTTAAAAAAAAGAATGGATGGCGGATGCCAAACAATTATTATCTATCAGTAAAGACGAATTCAAAATACAATTTGTTTGCTTGAAACTATTTCTTGGTTCCCGTAGTTTTGCGGCTTTATTTTAGTTCAAATGAAATGTTTAGTAGTAATAATTTTGTTCTCATTTTTTAAAAAATATTTTTTATAGTTTAAAAGGAACTGAAATTTAATATGAATCGCACCAAAATAATTGAATTGGATTTAAAAAAAAAATGAATAAAGGTAGCATCTGGTGGTAAAAATTTATTTATTTTGTTTGTTAACCTCACTTTTTAACAAAATTAATCAAAAAAATTAATTTTAAAAACCTAATGAATAAACAAAAAACTTGAAATTGGTACTGACAACACCAAAGTAAGGGAACAAAAAGGGGTATTAATAAAATGAAAATCCAAAATTAATAAACTAAATTATAAATTTCATCAAAACTAGTCACTACATTGATTTGGATGCAGGATTCATATTCGACAAGAAACCCAAAAAAAATCAGGTAAAAGATGCCAAAATTTGTCCCCAGTTTAACTAGTGTACCTCCAATTTAAAAGCAAAAATAAATATTAAATAGTCTTTGAATCCAAGGATACCTGAGTTATACCATAATTATTATAAAAATTTAAAATATTCTGATAAGGGTATAAGGAATCTTAGAAAATAACTTAAAACAAATTTTAAATGTATACAATTTTTTTAAATCTGTTTAGTTGTTAGTTTTGGTTAATTTGTTCTTTTACCAACTTTTGTATCTCAACCTGTTCTCAACTGTGTATTAAACAAAAGGCTAAATCAAGTCTGTGGAGTTTTTTTAACTTACCTCTTTTTGTTTTTAAACTAATGTAACATCTTTTATTATCCTCCACTTTAATGAAAGAACCAAAGAAATATAACAATTATTACTATAAAAGCGATTTTATTAAACCTTTTCAATAATGACTAAATTCTTAAGGTTTACTAACATTTAAGTAATAGTTTATGGACCAAAAAAAACCCAGAATTCACTTACAAATTAATATGCATTTAAAAAAAAAAAGAATAAAAATTATTTTTTTGAAAAAATGATGAAAAACAAAATTAGGCTTTGTTCTGTGGGAGGCCTTATTTAAAAATATATATATATATATATATATAAATTAATATATATATATATATATATATATATATATATATATATATATATATATATATATATATATATATATATATATATATATATATATATATATATATATATATATATATATATATATATATATATATATATATACAGTGACCGCCAGAAAGTATGCGACATATGGAAAACTTTTTTATTATGACGTTTAGAAAAAAATTGATTTCGCAGATCAACTCTGCATTACTTAAAACCTCAGAAACAATTGAACGATCTCGATTGTCGTTTGTTATTTGGCAGTCAATTTGAATTTTGTTATGTCGGTTGACCAAAAATCCCCTTATTTGTCAAAATATCGAAAAATTTTATGGGGATAAGTTGTTCAGAATTTAATTCTATAGCTATGTGTAAAATTTTGAGATAAAAACAAAAATTTGGACATTTTTTTTCTATAAAAATATTTTTGTTTAAAAAATTTTTATTTACCATTTAAAAACAGGTTTTTCAGATCTAAACTAATGTTTGGGAACAATTTTTTATTTCAGGTTTGTCCTTTTCTGAGAGGTAAAATGGTTTTGAAACCAGTTATGCATAGGCATTTTTTAAAAACCTTAACTCGGAATTTCAAGTAATAATTATTTAAATAAAAGTTATTTTAATTATAACATTAAATTGTTTAAACGGTAAAAATTAATATTTGAAATTCCCAGTTACGGTATTTAAAAAATGCCTATGCGACAACTTGGGTTTCTGAAAAATACCATTTTTTTAAATTTTTTTGGGAAAAAAGGACAAACTTTCTAAAGTAAAAAAATTGTGCCAAAACGTTAGTTTAGGTCGGGAAAACCTATTTTTAAATGGTATATATATATATATATATATATATATATATATATATATATATATATATATATATATATATATATATATATATATATATATATATATATATATATATATATATATATATATATATATATATATATATATATATATATATATATATATATATATATACAGTGAGGCCATAAAGTCTGAAAAGTACCTTTTCAGGTAAACCAAGCACCTGAGTAAAAACGCTCGGACACGTGGATTTAGTGTTTAGGTTTAAAATTTTTTGAAAGAAAATAATTTATAGAGGGTGTTTCAAAAACAGCAGGGCCGGTATCGACTTCATTTTTTTAAATGGCACCACCTTCATATTTTGACATTTTTGGATATTACGGACCATTCTAGACACATTTTATGTACATTGTCCTTAATTCAACTGTTTTTGAGTAATCAAGGTTACATGCCATAATTTCAGAAAAACGAAAATTCAATTAAAAATATATATATATATATATATATATATATATATATATATATATATATATATATATATATATATATATATATATATATATATATTACTTTATTTACATATGCAATTAAATTAGAAATGCCTGTCCATTCTTTAGGATAAACTATCATCCAACAATTTGGACAGACATCTTCGAACCAAAATTCTATTCTGCACATCGATTGCTCGCATTTTTTTGTTGTTACCCATTGTTTTCTGAAAACTCTTACACAGTTGATACAACTAAAGTGATTGATACACAAACTTGCCTTTAATGAATAAAACTAAAAAAGAAAGAAATAAATTGTTATTAAAAAAGAGAATTTAACATGTAAGAGACAATGTAATAATAATAATTTAAAAAATAATAAAATTACCCATGAAACGTTTTCTTCTTCTTCTGATCATGGTTAGCCAGAATAAAAAAATATTGGACAAGTGAATAAATTTTAAAAATGATATTCCTATGGAAGGGTATCCGTAAAGCAATAATTAATAAATCTTTTGTCATCCTTTGGGTTTAAAGCAAGCTTCTCTTGTTAAACCGTATAAACCTCATGTCTTGAGGAAATTATTTGATTTTGAATAATATGTGTTTTTTGGTAATGTAAAAGAGCATTATAATAATCCTCAAAAGCAATATCTTTAATGACTGATTTACTGATTCCTTTTGCTTTTTTGATAATCCCAAAATTTGAAATAAAACTATCTATTTCTCTCTGGGTATGAAAAAGATTTAAACATTTTTTCTATCCTCACTTTTTTTCTATTTTCATTTATTAAGAGTTTAAGGGTGTATAATTTCGATTGTAATCCAATAAATTCACTCATTACAGTTCCATTATTCTCATCCTTCATTAACCCTAAGACTTTCTTATTTTTTAAAGGAATATTATAGACATTAATAGGGGGATAGTCAGATGTATCAAATTTATCAATATTGTCCTTAATGAAAGAATAAATATTATCACAAACAAAATGATAAATTAGACTATCAGTAAATCGCTCTGTTAAAGACTAATTTTAACCTTTTCATTTCAATCAGTATGATATTTTCATCTAATATTTCACAACTATGAAAATTTGGTTGTGCAATGTAATAATTAGCACCAAATTTTCCATCCCACTTAGTAACAATTTTAACATTTCTATGTTTCCTAATGTTTTCCATTGTCTTTCCAAAACTTGCATTATTCATCAATTTCGGATTATTTTTTTCAAAGTCATTGGTGGCTGCTTGACGTAATTTTGTGTTTAGGTCAATATATTTTTTTAAACAATCCGACTTTTTAAATTGTAAAATTCTATGAATTTTATTAATTTTTAAACCAAACTTAACAGCTTGTTGTAAATTTAGATAATGTATTATGTATCGTTTTTTGTCAAAGAAAGTTGTTAATAATTTTGGTATTTTTGTTTCCGAATTAGGAGGAATCATTTGCTCTGGACAAAAAGGTAAATCTTTATGTGTCTCAAAGAGTTCCTGTGGATAATGAAAATCAACTTCAAGGATGTATCCATGAGAGTTATTTGGTTTAATATATGAAATAATTTATGAAGGCAATTTTTTCATCCTTATTTTTTATTTCCACCCACTTAAATTCGCCAGTCGGTAGAGCAAAACTCATCGCAGTTCAATAAAGATTATTTACATCAAAATACATTAGATATGATTCAGGAATTGTAGGATCATAATTCGAACCCATAAATCTATTGTTTGCTTTTGCATAACGATTCGAACACTGCGAAACACCTCCCCTAATTCCACGTTCAATAAAATAAATCATATCAATATCATCTAAAAGTTCTAATTCCACTTCGGTGATTTTAAGCATCAAAAGAGAGCCCTGGAGCAGTGTAATAATGTAGACTGTCAAGGCCATAATGCTTTAAGGTTGTTATTCTAAAATTTTCAAAAATGTCACTCAAAAGGATCACATCTGTTTTAAGGTATAATTCAGCATATTCTTGTAGCGTTTTTAATGAAAAAGTATTCCACACATTGCATCCATGTTTGTACTCATCACCAGAAATGTCTTTGTTTGCAATCTTACTGTGAAATTTTTCCGGAGGTGGTAAACATTTATCCTTTAATTTTTCCCAGCAATCAAAATATTCATACGGAAATATACCTTTTCGTGTTACTAATTTAAATTGCTCGTTATCAGAAAAATATTGTTTACAAACTGTGTTTTGGGAATCGTTTAAATAAGATGCTAATTTATCAAGGCTATTAGGCATAAATCTAAATGAATCTAAAAATCTGAAATGAACTTTAGTGTCTTCAATGTGTTTGGTAAAAGATATATTTCTTTATTGAGCGGAATCAAAGACATTTTACCTTTAATTTCTGTGCACAATGGCTTAATTAAAAAAATGACTATCATACCCTGATAAATTATGAAATACAACGGGAATAATATGTGAATCTTGATATTGTAAATTACAATAATTATGAGCCGGTCCGCGATATTCCCCTGTTAAATGAAGACTTGAAATGAAAACTGTGCTATGTGCCAAAAATGTTATTCTGAGATAAAACGTATTTTATTCATATTTTAAAATTGTTTGACCTGATATGTTTGTTATTTTTTTGCAATAGCCAATACCATCTTGTTTTAGTTTATAATGTTTAACATACATTTTTGGCAAT
>JAHBCN010010189.1:0-32637 GCA_019359885.1 Listronotus oregonensis | reverse complement strand
ATATATATATATATATATTAATCATTACACAGTTACGGATTTTAAAAATTTATTCGAACATCTGTATTTATTGTTTTATTAATGTTACCTGAAATAACAGCCAAATTATTAAAAACTTGACTACCGTCGCTAAAATATCATTAATTTAATCGGCGTCGCGTCGCATCCAGAAGCCGATGCCGATGCCTGGTTGAAAATCAAAATGCAAACCCAATTGAATTCATTACGAGTACGCGTAAGTATATGGAGTTCCCTTATCTTAGCATAGGGCGCTAAATTTTTCCTCATGGGGCATGCGGTTTGCAGCCCCACTGCAAACCTTTATTTATCTCGCAGGTTGATTTACGATTTATTGGAGTATAATTTGTTATTTTGGTTATATGTGTAACATATTATGTAGTTTTTGTATGATTTTTATTACAGTTTTTGTATGTCTATTTATTTACATTAAGTTTATTGTGGTTATTTATTTTTTTTTTTTTTTGGGAAAGAACCATTAGAATTGCAACCCCTTACTTTTTAACCCACGAGCCGCCACTGGTCAATAGTCGCAATAAATTATTGCAAGAAAATTTTCACACGTCAATTCCATTTCTGCGCTAAGACACAAATTTTGGGTGATATAAATCACGCTAAATAACAAACTTCTTTAAAGGAGGTTACAGTTAGAAATGTTAAACTTTTTAGTTAGAGTTAGAGTAGTAAAAATCTCAAAAAGTATCCGAATTACTTGCCAAAGCTTAAAATATGAGTAATGCCCCTTGTATAATGCCTGCCAAAGTATGATATCAAACTAAACGTAAATAATATTTGTTAAATATAAAATACCACCTAAATATATAATATACAGTATGTCCACGGATAGACATCCCAATAGAACAAAATGGACCGAAAATTTCGTTTTTCGACAAAAAGTCATTCTTGATAAAAAGATCTGCATCTGGAAAAAATGTAGTCTACGAGACGAATTTTTGTTTTTTTTTATACAGGGTACCAAAAAAAAAACATGAAATACCATCAAGAATAAACTAACTTTATTTACTGTTTTAAAGTACAATGGCAAATAAAAAAAGGATTTTAAATCGTATTCAGTGCTTATATAAGAAACGTATTAAACAAAAACATTGCACAACAAAAAGAACTATTGTGAATTCAAATACGCCTCCCCCGTGTTCGACGCATTTTTCAAATTGCTGTCTAATGTGATCATAACATTTTCTTACCTTCTCGAGGGAAATCATTTGTACTGACTGTAAAATCCTCTGTTTCAAAATATCAACATTATTTTCAATAGGTTGCTGGAAAGTTAATTGCTTTAAACGGCCCCAAAGTACGCGTCTGAAATAGTGAGTTCAGGACTCCTTGCAGGCCACATAACTGGACCGTACCGGCCAATCCATTGATCTCCAAATTTCATGTTAAGCCACTCTGTAACTTCGCGTGCACAATGCGCTGGGCACCCGTCTTGCTGAAAGTACATTATTTGTCCCCTGTATTGTAATGGCAGCTCATCTAACTTATTCGAAAAAAAGATTTATAGCATTTCCATGTATGAATTCCTGTTGCACGTGTTCTAAAAAAAATGGTCCTATTATTTCAAAATACGAAATTCCACACCATACATTAACTTTTTTAAAATATGGGTGATAGGAATTCTAAATTTGGGATTTTCTGTGCTCCAGTACCGTACGTGCTCGAAAGCCACTGTACGTTTGTTAAAAGTCCATTCATCAGAGAATAAAATAAGTTTGTGAAATTGGTTATTTTCATTTAAAATTTTATCCCCTACCCATAAACAAAAATCCAGTCGTTTCGCATGGTCTCCATCTTCTAAAGCTTTATTAAAATGCGGTTTGAATGGGTTAACCTTATTTTGTTTTATATTTTTTTAAATTTGACTTTTTTGGACGATCTGCAAATTTTGGGCTCGTTTGAGAGAAGTAGGTTCTCCTCAGCAGATTGTAAGATTAAAACGGTAGCTGCATCATCCTCATCAAACAGTTTCTCCTTCCTTTTTTAAGTTTTCCACCTACCCCGTGTGTTTGAATTTTTTGATTAATTGTCGAATTGCAAACGTCGAAACATAAACTCCAGGAAACTTTTCGATAAATCGTTCTTGTACATAATTGTAAGAGTTTTCACCGGTACCATAACACTGCACCAAAAATATTTTTTCGAGAGCACATTTATTTTAATATTTTAAAACGAGATTTTGGACAACTTCGTGACATTAAAATAATATCAGAACGATTTATCAGGTTTTTTGTGATAAACAATACCTGCATTTGGTGAAATAGGTGAAAAAGGTAAAACTAGAGATTGTTTAGTAAAATAACACATGCATTAATGCGATGCTGAAGCAGAGAAAATCCCGAACTCAGAACTCCTGCCCATTTCGTATTTTGATATAATAGGACCGTTTTTCTTTGAGAAAACGTGCAACTAGAATTCATTCCTGGAAATGCTACAAACCTTTTTTTCGGATAAGTTGGATAAACTGCTATTACAGTACCGAGGACAAATGTAGCTTGGGTTCTTTATGTAAGCACTGAATAGGATTTAAAACCTTTTTTATTTACCATTTTACTTTAAAACGATAAATGAAGATGGTTTATTTTTGATGGTATTTCATGTTTTTTTTTATTTTTGGCACCCTGTATGAAAAAGTCAAAAATTCTCCTCGCAGACTACATTTTTTCGAGATGCAGAACTTTTTATCAAGCATGACTTTTTGAGTGCCTAAACGATTATTACTTATTTTTTCGTAACAGTATCACGGTCTTTTCAATTTTTACGATTAAAGTGAAAAAACTAAAGGAAATCAAAGGACTAAATATTCTATTAAATTAACGTAAAACTAGTATATATTTTGTCGATTGTTAATTTAAAAAAATATATATATTAAGAATCAATGTATATAATGTGTATAATGCCAAAGCAAACATTTTTTGCATGCGAAAGCTATCTACCAACCAGACATAATTAAAAATTAACCAATCATTTACAATAATATCACAACTAACAAACAATAAGCACACTTTAATTTTATTAACAAGCTAACAGCTACATTGTATTCAATAATATCTGTTAATATGCACTTCTAATAATAGATGTCGCACTCTTTTCTACATTCCGCTACCAAGCTCAAGAAATAACTATACTGCGTAGAGCAGGGTGCGGTCCGCAGTAAACCTGACCTACGCCAACGCCATTCTGTCTACGCCTCACGGTCATTCGAGCAGGAGCTGAATTTCCCTCCGCTACAGTGTGATGCGCTTATAGCCTAGAGCACGATGGCAGGAAAGGGCGGTGAGCTTGATAATGTTGCAAGGTTGCCAGATTGTGTGTAATTTAAATGTATTTAATTTTTTTCGATGAATATATAAACCACGTTTTATATTTTAAGAAACTCTAAAAGAACACTATTGCAGATTTAGTGTTTGGCTATAATACCAAAAAAGTCATGATTTAAGTTCTGAAATGTATAATTATATGTAATAATTACTAAGTTTGTCTTTAATTATATCACTACGTTCTCAAATTCACTCAAAGCTCTTTTACATCCTTAATGGTTTCTTAATTCATAATAAACCAAACAGGGTAAATTTATGCAATTTGTTTAACTCTGGGATAAACAATATAATCCAACCTAAATTTTATTACTTTTCCGGTCTATTTTCGTATTTGATGTACAAATTTAATACAAATATTTTAAGAGCGATTTTAGGGGCGTATTTTTAAGGTCAAAATAAGATTTTTTTAATGAACGTGTGTTTTAAAATAAATCCCCTCCGAGATATAGCCTACGTAAATTGCGCAAAAATTGATTATTCTGAACTGTGGCTACAGTTTCGCATCAATTGTCACAAAAACTGGCATACCCCCTGCCTGGCTGCCTGTTGTTATGCAGATCCGCTTGTTTTTATAAGCCCTCCTGTTATTTTTTTTTCGCACAGTGCAGTAAAGCATATATAAGTTAGCCATACAAAAATTTAAATTTTCGGTTCCTAGCACTTTTTTATACAACTAACGATTTTCGAGAAAATCGAATAAAAGGGGAGCAGGTGCGTATAATTAAAAATCAGCGAAAAAACATAAGCTTGTAGGCTGTGACTGCTTTATTTAGTAATTTGTAAGTCCGTTCATTTAAGTTGTTGATTAATTTTTGTGTTAAGTAACCACATGTTCTTTTACACTTTCTACAATGGCTTTTAAAATATTTGTACTGAATTTAAAAACAACCTCTACACTTATATATTTTGTTACGGAAAAATCATAAAATTTGTGACTACTGGAATGCAAGTAGTGTGAAATTAAATGTTAATTTGTAAAACAAAATCTAAAAGTTACGTTATGTGAAAACCTTAAAGACAAGCAAAATCAAATTTGTGTTTTTTTATTACTTAGTTAGTGCATTTTGGTGCCACGAGTACCACTTAATCGAATATTTCCCTCATATGTTAAAGTTCCCATAAGAGGAGAGCAATTCTTGCAAAATTACAGCGGTAATTGCACTGTAAGCGGTAATTGCACTGCAAAAATCGAAAATTGCATTGCAAGTTTGATTTTTAACCATTTTAATTTAATTTTGTTAGTATTTTTAGTTTAATAAAATATTTAAATTTACTTGATTCGAGTTCTCAATTAATTTAAAAAATATTTAAATAAATTACACTCGTAAATCATAAATAACCAGATAATTTTTTATTCAACGTGTTTTTTTACAAACTGCATTCGTCATATTTTACGAAAAACGCCCTCCTTCTGCGGAGTCGGGCTTTTTTGCGAAAAATGTGAAAGCAGACTCTTGCAATTATGAAAAAACACATTTTATTTAAAAATTATCGACAATTTTGATGCACTTGTGCTATTACCCTCGAAAATTTGCTCTGATTGCATGACTTAATATAAAATTTAAATACATTATTAATTTCAAAACGGATACTAAAAAAAATAACTTCACATAGAGGGGAAAATCTTACTAGTTTTTTTTTATTATTACAAGGATATAAAGACAGTTGGTAAGATTCAGGCAGACAGGGCATTGGAAAGACTACATGAAGTTTTCTTGGTAATAAAAAATATGATATAATTTACTAGTTCACTTCGTTACCAGTTCAAATCATACAGAGTCCTGTGGTATAATTGGTGATGAAAATTTCCGGAAATATATATTTGGAAATATTTCCGGAAATATATTTGGAAATTTTGGAAATATATGAAAATATTGGAAATATAGAAAAAAAACTACAAAATTCAAAAAACTAAGCATTTAATAAAGTTTACCATAGGTAATACCATAAATGGTCAGATTTGACCGGATATTCACGAGAGCGTAGCATATTCAAAACCAAGCAAAAATATCTGGCTTAAAACATAAGTACGAATGGTATTTGGTAAGACAATTGCGCAAATGAAACAAAGTTACAAAAAAAATAATATTTAATCAACAATATAAAATACAGTCGCTACTGAGGTAACAATGGACGACACGATTACTAGAACCGTAAACTAAACCATTAATATAAATAAACATGTAGGTATTAAAAATACAAAAAAACAGTGAAATTTCTAAAAAAGTAATTACACACGACCACAAGACACAAGTTGTGCAATGCCGTCTTCATGGGAGTGCAATTAAACTTCTTCTAAAGCAAGCAATAGCCAAAAAGCAATAATCGGTGAATCCCCAAGGTCCAGATTTTATTATTTGTAATAGTAATGATGTACGTACTTTTTCGAAAATTATTTTTTAGTGTTAAATTTGTACTATACACAAGTATAAGAAATATATAGGGTGTTACAGAATGTTGTGAGAAAAATTTAAGGAAAGATTCTACATCTAAAATAAAAAAAAAAGTTCATATAAAATGGGTCGAAATGCTTGCTTTAGATAGGGGTGTTTAAAGTTTTTGTCTTTATGTTTATTTCACATTTCTGAAAACCCGTGGAGATATTGAAATGAGTTTGATACACGCAAATGTTAATTATAGGTCATATTCACATGTACAAAATTGTTTTCAAGGCACTTACATCAGTGGCGTTCGTGTAAGTCCTTATTTTTAACCAAGAAAACTGTACGCCACTGGTTTTCGCAAGAATTGGTGTTGCTTTCTTAAAGCCAGTCTAATTCTGCTTAAAAAGTACTTCTTGGCCTTTTTCGTTCTGACTCACCGTTTTCGAAATAAAAATAAAAGTACACTATCTGCCAAGTTTTTATTTGCTAGAGAACGTATTACAAATTAACTCAAACAACCCAAATTCAAATCGCTAGGTACTTTATGTCATTTATTTTTGTTTGACAATAAATTCAAGTGAAATTGAAATGACATTTACTATAAAATACCAACTAGATACATTATTATTTTTTAATTACGAATCCGAAAACAGATTATACAGATTAATAAATTGATTTTATTTTGAAAACGGTGAATCAGGACGAAAAAGTCCAGGAGGTATTTTCTTGCGAAAACCAGTGGCGTACAGTTTTCTTTGCTGAAAATAAGAACTTACCGGCACGAACGCCACTGATGGAAGAGCCTTAGAGAACAATTTTGTACATGTAAATGTGACCTATAATGATACATTTGCGTGTAATAAAACTCATCTTAATATCTCCACGGGCTTTCGAGAAATGTGAAATAAACTTTAAAAGACGAAAAACTTTAAACACCCCGTATCATAAAATCGAAGCATTTCCGGACCCATGTTTATATGAACGTTTTTTCATATATTTAGATGTAGAATCTCCCCTAAAATTTTCCTCACAACGTTCTGTAACACCCTGTATAGAAATCTTTGTTTTGATGGTTTAAAACGCATTCCTTTTTTTTTGATATTTTCAAAATTTCCTGTATTTCCAATATTTCCGAGACACGTTAAGAAATTCCATTATTTCCATTTTCATGAAAATATTTCCACTGGAAATATTTTCATTTACAACACTAGGTATAATACCTTTAATAAAAAAAGTAAGGCATTAACGAAATTTCTTAAAGCAACGTTATTACCCAAACGTTAATGGGGAATAGTTCAAAGGTAGCAGTTATTTGTATGTCCATGGTTGCATTACTGCGTTATCCAAAAGGTGTCATAAAAAACAATATTGCAGGAATATCTGCATCTAAGATATCTGGAAATCTAAATACCAGGCACCTATGGAGCTTAGGCTTTAAGTAAGAGTTCGCGAGCTATCCTAAACATAAAAAAGTTATTTAAATGCGCCGTCGTGAGCGGCGTTTGGGATGTTATATTTAATTCTTATGAGAAGAGAGATTTGGGTTATCAGAACGCCCCTCTATTCACAATGACAACGAAAACTGGGGGTTTTTTGGTTTTTCGGAAGTTTATCAAATTCTGTTTCTGACAAAACACTGCCTTTATTGTAGAGGTCTGGTTACGGCCACGTTTTCGTAATAAAAAGATTATGGTTTAAACCTAAATAAACTTGTTGTTGCTTTTATTAACTTAACCAAAATATATAAATTTGAAATTATGAAAAGACAAAACTCCTTAAATTGGATATAATGAATAAATAAAAACCCTTGGCTTACTCTTTTGACAATACGGCATTGTTTGACAATTTTTTTACAACCTACTACACCTTTAAATGCTTATCATTTTATCAGTTATTTTTCTTTAACTATTATATTCATGGTTACTGTTAGAGAGTACTTTTGTATGTACATATAACTAGATAAAATTACCACTTTATTGGTACGGGATTTACGACAATCTCGATTTTAAGAATATCCTGCTTTGTGTTTCTTGGCCTTGAAATAATAAATATATCGTATGTTTTGAAAGTCTAAATATTATTTTCGAAAGTACAACATAAATAAATATCCTTATGCCTATACGGTAGAATGATTTAAAATTTAAAATCATAGTTTTCTGTAGTACGGTTTAATTAAAAATATATTATTTTTTTTTTAAAAATGTTGAAGAGTAAAGGGCACACAGTTTTTCAAACAAAATTCCTAACTTACTTGGACATCCATAAATTTAATGGTATATTTAAACTAAAAATTTTTGTTTTTCCCGTAGAAAACTTTTTGTCAAAATATTTAAACTCGAAGCTAAAATTTCAATTTTTTTTAATGTATACAGTAAGTCCACGGAAAAGGTGTTGAATAGGAAAAACTTCTTTATTTTTAATTTTATTACTTGGGCTAATGAATTATAAAAGCAAAGTGTCAATAAAGCTTGTCACTATCAACGCCTACTAGTACAAAAACTTGAAATTAGTTAATTGATAATGAAATTTTAATCAAAAATAAATAAGAGTGGGCCAATTTTTTCGAAAATTGGTATTAGAGACTACCTTTTACGTTTGAACAACTTTTTCCAGTAACTTATTTCCATATCTTTGCAAATAAATGCACTTTACTCTTGTATCATTTTAAGTTTTTTCAATTTTCTGAACACCGTGTATGAAATATGTTAAATGTTTCTATCCCAATCTTACTCTAAGAAGTGGCAAAATTTTTTATCACAAGTAACTTTTTTCGATAAAATTAAAATAAAGAAGTTTTTCCTTATTCAACCAGTACGTCCACGAAAAGATGTTGAATAGGAAAAACTCTTTATGTTTCATTTTATCAAAAAAAGCTACTCTTAAAGAAAATTGCTATTCTTAGAGTAAGATTGAACAGAAACATTTAACAAATTTATACGCGGTATTCAGAAAATTGAAAACTTTTAAATGGTTTAAGTAAAGTGCATTTATTTGAAAAGATATGGAAATAAGTTACTAGAAAAGTTGTTCAAAAGTAAAAGATAGCCTGTAATACCAATTTTGGAAAAAATCGGCCTACTTTTATTATTTTGTGATGAAAATTATTTTAATATCAATTAACTAATTCCAAATTAACAACTCATTTTTGTACTAGTAGGCGTTGATAGTGACAAGCTTTATTGACACTTCGCTTTTATAATTCATTAGCCGTAGTATCGTCAGCTTTAAATGCTTACTTAACAGTAAAAAATTTGATAAAATTGATATTAAAAATTTGAATTGATATTAAAATAAATTTAATTACAAATAAATAAAAGTAGGCCGATTTTTTCGAAAATTGGTATTTGAGACTACCTTTTAATTTTAAACAACTTTTTCTTGTAGCTTATTTCATATCTTCTTAAATAAATGTACTCTACTCTTGTACCATTTTAAGTTTTTTCAATTTTCTAAACACCGCGTATAAAATATGTTAAATGTTTTTATTCCAATCTTACTCTAAGAAGTAGCAAAATATTTTATCAGAGTAGCTTTTTTCGATAAAATCAAAAATAAAAAAGTTTTTCCTATTCAACACCTTTTTCGTGGATATACTGTATATCTTAAATTATCCGGTCAAGTTGGCCCGAAAATTAGGGGTACCCTTGCATAAATTCCCAAAAGGTGAAAATTTACATGAACGTTAGGGACATCATTATAATGAAATTTTTAAAAGTCCCCATCGATCCCATGTGTGTAAAAATTTTATATAAGGCCAAAGTTCGCGAAAATGGTTTTTTTTTGGATTTTTTTGTGAAACGGTTAGTTTTATGCTAAAGTAGCTATAACAAAAATTGTAGAACATGCAATTACAAAAAAATTGTCCTTAGACATTTTTCCCTTATATTTACCATTTTTGCGAACAAGCAAATCTAAAATTTACTAAAGTTTTATTCCCCATACTATGGCACACAACCATTATTAGTCATAGCATTATGACTGCTGTTCGCACTAGGTCTTTTAAGTCCAAGCTACAATTGGGTCTCGCAGTTTTTTCACCGACGATTTGCCTCAAAACGTCTGGTACAATTTTTTTCGTCCTTTGGTATGTGCGCATCTTATAATGAAACCATGATGTACAAGGCAGCAACAGTTTTTCATCGTCCACCTCATCTTCCATCAGAAAGTAGCACGTTTATTCAATTTGTTGCAAACAATGCTAATATAAATGTAAATACATTAGACGGTAATAATACCCTTCACCTAATGGGTATCATAGATACTAAATAAGAAGACCTTTTATTCTATTAGGATTTAATAAAATAGACCGTGGAGTAAGCCAACTGGGGAAACCACGTTAAAAAAACGCGCCAAATACACTACATAGGTAACGTGAAAACGTGTGCATAGTATAGGGAATATAGTGATGAGCAAAGCAAGACCAAGACCAAGACCGGGCTAGTCTTGGTCTTGGTCTTGCAAGTCTGGTCTTGGTCTTGGAAGCCCAAAGAAGGTCTTGTCTTGTCTTGGTCTTGCACCACCCGGGTTTTGGTCTTGGTCTTGCTGGCAAGAGTCTTGCTGGTCTTGCTTTTTTGGTAGTAATAATTTAAATTAACAATCTTAAATAAAATAAATATATTTTTAATACTTACAAATAAATAAAGATGGAGATTATATTTTTGCTTTAAAATTTTAAAATATACCAATTTTAACCTTACATGTACATTTAAATTATTTGAATAAAAAGGATATTTTAAATGTGGGGGTTTATTTCTTTATAGGCTTCATTTTAGTGATAGAAATATTTAAATTTTCTTTGAAGAAGCATATTAAATTACAATACTGAGTACCTGAGGGCAGAAAAAAACTTTAATTTCAACCAGATGTGAAATTTCCAGAAAATGATTTTGATATGTAAACATTGGTTTCTAATTCAAAAAAAAAGGTATTTAGGAAGCTTTTCAGTTCAAATAAACTGTCTGGTTCCCAAATTATCAAACATTTCCGTACAAAGTTTGTACAAATACTTTATAAACATTCTGCATATACAAGGTGGCTCGATAGTGCGACAAAGATCGATATATCCGAAACCATTCATAAAAACTGAATAAACAAAAATTATAAAAAAAAGGGCGTAAAATGTAAAATTATTTTCTATTTCAGAATTTTCCAAAAAATTCACTACCACTTAAGAAAACTTCCTTATTTTTAGTTTTTAACCTAAAATAGAAAAATTATAACAAAAATTTCATTTAAAAAAATCGCTTCCTGTATATTATGCTGGAAATTTTGAACTGTCATATAGGTACAATGTCGACGAGATGGTTCTTTATATATCATTTTCGGTTTTGACAAAAATGATGTCATCTTTATACTTTTGGCATGTTTGACTTTTCCGTCTAAACCCGGAAGTGAAATTTAAAAAATCCATTTATATAAAAAGTATTCCTATATAAATGACAAATATATTTTTTTTATTAAACCATCACTTTTACATTTATTTTCTTAGTTTAAAGGAGAATCTAATGATGCCACTTTAAGTATGGCACAAAATAATGTTTTCCGGATTTTGAAATTTTTGATCCAGTAAGGGGTGATACCTAATTAAAAAAAAATTAGGAATAGGTAAGTAATTTTAGCTTCTATAACTTTTTTACTTTAGTTTTTCTCTGTCGTAAACGGTTTTGGGGATATCGAGCTTTGTCGGACCATTGAGTCACAATCTTATTATTTTTAAAACATATTACTGAATCTACTAGTTATCGTTTTTAGATAATTTTATTTAAAACGAAGTGATTGATTTAATTGTTATTTTATTAAAAACCGTTACTCGTAAAATAATCGCCTTTTAGGTAGTTCTCGACACATTTTTTGTCATGTCTGTATGAAATACCTCGTATATTGAATATAAAAAATTTAATATTATAATTTAAAAAAGTGACAAAAGTGCAAGAGTCTTGCAGGTCGGTCTTGGTCTTGCGTAGTCTTGCACCCTCGGTCTTGGTCTTGGTCTTGCATACCGGCCTTGGTCTTGGTCTTGCAAGCGAGAAGGCGGTCTTGGTCTCGGTCTTGGTCTTGCTGCAAGACCAAGACCAAGACCGCAAGACCAAGACCGGTCTCGCTAATCACTAAGGGAATAAAACTTTAGTAAATTTTAGAATCGCTATTTCTCAGAAATAGTAAATTTTATGAGAAAAAGTGTAAGAACAATTTTTGTAGACAATTACATGATCTACAATTTTTGTCTGAGCTATTTTTTTGTCATAAACCTAACCGTTTCGCCAAAAAATCTATTTTTGCAAACTTTGACTTTGTATAAAATTTTTTGCAAACATGGGATCGATGAAGACTTTTTACAATTTTATTATAATGGTATCTCTAACGTTCATGTAAATTTCAGTTTCTTGGGAATCTATGCAAGGGACCAGATAAAAAAGGATTTTTTGTCAAAATTCATAAAAATTCTTTGATATTAATAGTCTGCCGTCTGTTTCAAAAAAACTATAAAATCATGAACAGGCTGTATTCAAAACATAAACGAAAAATGCCGCAAGATAATTCTACTAGGAAAGTTTTACGTGGTGCTGTCTTTTAATTTTTTGACTTATTAAACTGACTAATAATAATTCACTTGACCAAAAATGTCACTTCAAGAGATGTGAGCCGCGAATATTTCAAAGCAAAGAATGGGCATTTTCCCGAATATTCTCGAAAATTCGCTGCTATGTTTGCCAGAATATTTACATTTAAATAACTGCCGGTACCTCCATCTTACGGCTGATTTAGTAGGTAATCGAGTATTGTTCTTTCTTTTTAAATTGCGCCTGCTGTATGCACAATTGGTTATTTAGAAACAATAATGATTGAAGCGCCATCTGCCTTTGACATCTTTCAATTGCAAGTGTAGTGACTGAGAGGTGAGGAAATCCCATAATTGTTTTATTTTGGTTTTGTTTTCGAACTAGAGCCTAAAGATAAGGAGCCCTTAAATTGCAGTAAATAAGATGGCATTGGTGTTCTAAGGGACCGTTTCTTGAGTTCACCTTATTAAATATTCATTAAAATGTTAATAATGTATAGTAGTATGGTGTTTACTTTTACTTGTAAACAAAACGAGATTTGTTTTGTCTGTTTTTTAGCTACACATTGTTACGTTGTTTTGTGTGTAGAGTCTGTTGGTCTGTTAGCAAAAATTAACATAAAAATATATTAGTTTTTGTTTATTTATTTTCTGTTGGTTATTCCACAAAAATAAATAGTGTGGGAGCTCTACTTAAAGCCTTTGTATGTTTGTATTCAATTTTGGTAGTGAAAAAATTTCCGGAAATTAAATATTTGTAGTCACTTCTACTAAAAAAATTAATGCCGTTTTGTCCTCTTCGGCACGCTTTAAAAAGATATTTATTACTTCTAAGAAGACTATAAATCCTAAAAATCCAAATTTTAGACCATACAGTTCCCTAATATTGGGAAACTTATTTATTCATGTGTTTCATCTTTATCAGGGATAATAACCCTTGTCGTCTACACCTGACAAGTCCTTCAACTAAATGTACAGAGGCAATTATGTTTTCGGGATTTATAAAATATGGATATGTCACAGCACGAAAGTACCAAAGTTAAGACTGAATAATTTAAGTGACAAATTAGACAGTTTAAAATATTGTTTAAAATAAATTTAATGTTCTGGCTTGGTTTTTGGTAGTCATTCGTAAAATTTTATATCTGATTATAAACTCTATTGCCTGAAAATTTTGTTTATAGAAGGTTTCTTATTATTACGCTGTTATTGGCTTGACTGTATGTAGGTATTTATGTATCTGTGTATCTATACCGGGTGGTGCGTGGCCGAGCGAAACATAGGAAATCCCGTGTAAATTGGGGTCAATTATTGGCTCCCCTGTACATTTTACAGAAAAAATGTAAAATAACTTTTTGAAGAGACCAATCTGAGCCAAGTTTCAAAAAATTTTAATAAGCCAATCTTGAATTATTTAATTAAATGTAATTACAAAATTACCAAATGTTCGGTTCAGGTAAAACCAAACAGACACCAGTAAAATGAATATTGTCCCTGACATGAGGAAAAGTGTCAATAAATCAGTGATAGTCGGTACTTGAAAAAAAATATAAATTATTCAATTGACGAAAAAGTATCCATAATTAAGTGGCATTATGCGGGACCAAGCCCATTCCGTCCATTTCGACTATTAAACGTATTGTCAGTGAGTTCGAGTCCTAAGGTGCCGTAATAAATAATTGTAAATGTTCAACTCAGGATATCGAAAGTGAAGCCGAAGAAAGAGAGAACAGAGATCTTAATATTCTACTGAGTGTGGGGGAAAAAATGGTTAGTACGAGGGTTCTTGGGCAAGAAGTAAATAAATATCATACAACGGTATTGCGCACTTTCAAAAAACACAAATATTATTCGTATAATTTCGAAAAACATCAAGAGCTACAGGAAGGAGATGAAGAGCGAAGAATGGCAAGAGCAAATAACGATAAGATTTTTTTAAGAAATATTTGTTTTGCCGATAAATGTACATTCACCCTCAACAATAAACCAAATGTTCAGAATTGCCGGTATTGGAGCCAAGAAAATGAACATCGCTTTGTTCACACTCGGACACAATATCCCCAAAAAACAAATGTATTAGTGGGAATTATCGGACACCATATCATTGGACCCTTTTTTATGGACTATAACCTGACAGCAGAAACCTATTTGGACTTATTTCAAAATCAAATTGGACCTGCCTTGGTTGTTCGGGAAGATGAAATGATCTGGTATAATGCCCGTATGGTTAGAGAGTACCTGAAAAATGCTTTTAACGGCAATATTATTGGTCCACGGTACCGGATACTTTGGCCAGCCAGGTAACCTGATCTTTTAACGAATGACTTCTTTCTGTGGGGTCACTTAAAAAGTGTCATTTATAAAAGTGTAAAATTTGAGAATCTAAACCAGCTAAAAAACGCTACTCGTATTTCGTTAGAATGTAATAAAATTCGCAATACCAACTTAGCAACATTAGAAATGAATTTTATGATCGGTTGGGATATTGTTTAGCTGTTAATGGGGGGTTTTTTGAACATTTGATTAATTAATGTTTTTATGTAATTCTCTATTACTTTTAAAGAGGTTATTGTATTTTATTTCATTTTTCCACACCATTTTTTTAATCCCTAAACCAAAAACCACAAACAACAAACTTTAAAAATTTAACTAAAATACTTTGACTCGAGAAATAAACAACCTCGTAGGTTAAAATGAAATCAAAATGAAATGATAAACATATAATATCTTAATTACCATTGGATAGAAAGAGAACAAACCGTAGCAAAACCCAGGCTGGTCTTTTTATTTCTATAATCCGAACTATTCATTCGAAAATCCGATTATAGCCGAGAACACTTACGGAGTTGGATCTCAAGATATTTTCTATTATAGACAGGAAATTTCTTCTCTCTAGTGTTACAGAGATCGCCTGCTAATGACACTTTATATCTTTCTAAAATTTAAGGGCAATATATTTTTATTTTAGAAAATAAAAGATTTGGTAGTAATTTCGTTGTCTACTAGGTATAAACTATTATTTTCACTCACAATTTATGCAATATATTATTTCTCCAGCCTGCAGAGGCTAATTCACCTAAATTACATTTTATTACTTTTATTGTTATTTCATTCTCAAGAGCAAAGTGCAAAAATTAAAACCAGTATTTTATAAACTGTCTGAGCCGTAATGAATGTTCTGTTGGGTAAAAATTATAATTGTGGATAATTGTATCAAGAAAATTAAAGGTATTCATCACCTAAGGTCAAAACACTTGTTGGGAAATAATACAAGGTTGCTGCACTTGTTTTTAGTAAAATTCCAATTAAGAAAGCAATTTATTTATTTATAACCTAATTATTGTTTAGTAAAATTGTAGTTTTTGCAACTTGTTTACACCGTTAAGAACAAAAATTATTATCACTAGAAACCACTTTATTAAAGAACTACACCATTTTTAATTGTGGAATAAAGGAAGTCACTTGTAATTCCAAATAGTCAACTTAATTTCAAAAAGAGTCATTTGCAAATCAGAAGATATCAAATCTATATCAGACAGTTCACCTGATAGGTCTCGTGTTAATGACATGACCAAGATGTCAGATGTTAAGGGTGAGGGGAGGGGGTGGCTCAGTGGGCTTAGTTATTTGTATAACGTCCACGTTTTGTAAAAGGTGCCGTAAAATGCAATGTCTCCACCAGGAAATCGTTGACATAAATGGAAATAATGTGTTAAACCTCCAAAAACACGACACCCACGGTAATAATAACTTTTTCTACGACAGTGCATATTTGTCTACTTTTGTGCACGTATTTTAGTACGGAAAGTGTCACTTTCCCGCACTAGTGCAGGAAAGTATACCTATCTATATTTAGACCTAATACTGAATCGCAGTGGCGTAGATAGGCGTGAGCGAAGCGGCCCCTTGCCCACGGCCTCGCACGAAGCCTCTTTGAGTGCGAAGGTTACTTTCCTGCAGCCAACCAATAAAAATTACAAGTTTTTATAAGTATATTTAAAAAAAATTATTACATTTATTACCTCTTTTCCTTTTCTTAGTAAAGTTCAATTAAATCAAACATCAATTAAATATTCAAAACTGTAGAGGCCAGGGCACCAATAACGGAGCCAATATGGTCGGCATCAACAAATGAGTAAAATGAAGAATATTGACTATTAATCCCAGAGCATTCTTTACTTCTTGTGGCTGCCACAGCTGGAATCTTATCTTAGTAGATGCAGCCAACACATCATCCATCGCAAAGGTGTTTTTTGGCTTTATCCAAAAAATATATGTCCTATTTTCAAAGTCCAGTAAGAGATGGGAATTAATAAAGGATAAATTGAAGATAAGCTTAAAATCGTTGTCTGATACATCATGGGAAAGCCAAATCGCTTTCGTAAAGCGATTTCAATTCAACTCGTTTTCAAATCGATGATATTGTCGATTGCATAAATAATCTAAAAAATCAATCTAAAGATTTAGTAATTCTCTCCAATTGCGAATCAATTTTTACTGAAATGCTGACTCTAGAATTTATTATTTCTATACACGTGTGTTACGAAATATTAATCCGTGTAAATATTAATAGTAAAATCTGGAAAAAAGTTAATATAAATTTAAAAGTCACCATTGACGATTTGCGCAAAATTTCGTGACTGGATTTAAGAATTTTGGGAAACAGGCTTTAAATATTGTACTGCAAAAGTTTGCGAGTTTAAAGAAAAGAGCAGTTATGAGATTCCCACGACTTTTAAAGAGAAAAGGGTTCGCAGGAAAAAAAATAATGTTCAGTTATGAAACTGCAGATGAGTCTACTGATTCTGCTAAAAACAGATTTTGAAATGATTTTTTTAATAAAATAATTGATGCAGTAATTCAAGACACTGACACGAGATTTACTGCACTTAATCAAAACTTCAATAATTTTAGTATTCTTATACGAATTAAATAATTTAAAATTTTTAACAAATAGCGAACTCCTGAAACATTGCAATGATACAATAGTACAACATGGAAAAAGCAAAGATATAGAAACATACGAACTATATGAAGAGCTACAACTTTTAGTGCCTAATTTACCAGACTCTATTAAAGACGCCAATCATCTTATTGAATATGTAATTAAAAATGAATTGCAAGACATTTATCCTAACTTTAATATTGCAATTAGAATTATGCTGACTATGCCAATAAGTGACATAGTCAAAAATAAGTTTTTCCAAGTTAAAAATTATTAAAAACTTCTTGAGAAATAGTATGGTGCAGGACCGATTGTCAATTACAAATCTTTAATAAATGACTTTACCAAAGCAAAAAGCTAAAGGGAATTATTTTTTGTAAAATGAAGATTAGATCATACAGATTACAAAATAAATACTCTTTTTTAAGATGATTATCAATATTATACGCGCAATATTATTTTATTATCATAAATGTGGTCTGGTTTTGCTTTTGTATTGTTCATTGCATTGGTTTTAGGAGTAGGTACTGAAAGAAAAGGGCCTCGCTTATGCGACTACGCCCACGTCTAGATTAGTCCACGCTACGCCACTGCTATATCGGATTGGCTTAATAATGGAATTACTTCTTAATACCAATACCTACCAATTTGAATGCTTATATTTATTCTACTCTGTCGTATTTCTTTTTAATATGCATTTTTTTTTTTAATAATTTGGAAGTTTCTGTACAATTTTTAAAAGGTTAAGTCAATTAGCAATCAAACCAGATTTTGTTCTGTATCATTTTCATGGCAACAAAAGTAATGTTCTAAACCGTTAAAGTTTGTCAAAATACTTCTAAGACTTAAAAGGTTTTTAACAAGTCAAATAATGGATTCCTATGACAAAGAGCTTCCTAAAGATATTGTGAAGGCTGCTAAGGAGGTGAATATGAACCTATTACCAAGTAAATTAAAAGACAGATACGAGTAGCAACACATCTAATCAAAAGCATTAAAAAAGAGGTATTTTTGGCATACTTTAATGTCAATATTACTAATAATACCCAATTTAAAAATGTATTGTTTCTTTGTTATAAACTATGTTACTAAAACAATAAATTTTTAAATGTAAGTATTTTTTGGGGGTCGTAGAAAAAATTATGTTCTCAACGCTTGCGGAAAGGGTCTTTCTCGTACTCGAGTGCTTGGAAATCGCGTGCGGAAAAATATCATTTTCCGTACTTCTTATGAAAATTACTATCTAGAGATAGGTGTATGAAAAAACTATGTCTTTTTTTACTAACATCTTCATTCAGAAAAGTGCTTTAGATTTTTAAGGGGGTGGGCGACCAAGGTTTTACCAACGTTACATTTAAATTATCTACAAAATAAATATATTTATATTTTTTTATATAAAATATATTCCATAAATTAAAGAATACTTAAAAATGTTAAAAATATAAAGAAAAGGAAAGTAAATAGAAAATACGAAAAATAAACTGAACTTGCTAAAAAAAGGTTTCCATAAGAGAGAAATATATAGCTGACAACGTCACTGGATCAATACATTCTCTATTTAGGATATAGTCTGTTCCATATAATCGAGTTAGTGCCCATTGAAAATTTACCTGGAGCTGTAAGCCAGCACTACACCGAGTTATACCGTAAAAAATACTTATTTTTTATTTTATTTTCATTTTTGCTATAGCTTTTTTAACCCAAAAGTAAATTTAAGCTGAAATAGCTGATTAAAAAGAATTGGTCAAAGGGCTGAACTTCCAAAAACGCCCCCACTTCGATTTGCCTATAACTATGTACGGAACTTTCGTACAGCATAAGAAACAATGTTCAGAGGTTTATTTTGGCGGTAATAATGAAAATTGTAGAAAAATTAATTTTTGGTCCATTTTTAAAAAAATTCTTTTCCCTTTAAATTAGAAAATAAGTACAAAAATGGCAAAAATAAATGATTCTAATTAAATTAAATTTAAATTATGTCAATTAAATCATTAAACAATTAATAATTTTACAGTAACAAATTTAAAATTCCCAATTTTTCTTTTTTTTTCGGGATGTGTTTTGATCTTGAGCAAGAAACTTGACAGGTGCTTTAATAACTGTAATTTAAGTGACAAGATTATAAATAGAACCAATGTTGGTATTGTAAATTTTATGTTGCCTATACTATAATCGTTTATTACCAGAAAATTATACCTTGATAAGGGCATGCATGATATTGTATACGTTAATAATACTTATAAATAAACGATCGCCGAAAATATACGTAGTAAAGGGTTTTTAATTAAGAACGGTATGATTTTAAAATTAAATAAAATATAAATTATTTTAGATATAAGCACACTTTTTATATTATCTTGAAGTGAAATCGATAACATTTATGCTTTGAATAGCACGTCGTTTAAATGCACACCTCGGCTTCGTGTACCCGAGTGAATTCAACGAATCCAATTTTCGAAGACTTTGTGCAATAAATCGGGCGTGATCTCACAAATGCAGCGTTCAATGTTCAATCACAAAGCATCAAGGGTTTGTGGCCTGTTTGCATAAACCTTAGATTTTAAATAACCCCACAAAAAGTAATCTAAAGAAGTCAAATCACAGCTTCTTGGTGGCCAGGCAACAGCCGCATTTCTTAAAATTGTCCTTTTACTAAACTTTTCTTGCAGTATGGCGACATTTTTATGAGCAGTGTGGCATGTAGCGCCCTCTTGCTGGAACCACATATGTTCTAAATCAATCGCATCCAAATTTGGCCATAAAAAAATTGTCAACATCTGTCGATATCGTTCACCATTTAGTGTAACGGAATCTCCAACCTTATTTTGAAAAAAGATCCAACGATATCACCATGCCATAAACCACACCATACAGTTACCTTTAGGGGATGCAAAGGCTTCTCGTAAATCTGTTGTGGATTGTTTCCACACCAGAAACGGCAATTTTGCTTATTTACGTATCCACTTAAGCAAAAATAAGCTTCATCTAAAAAGATGTTTTTTTCGGCAAAATTGTGATCCCGTTTAAGTCGTTCTAAACACCAAGCAGCAAATTTGCGGCGCCGACGACGGTCCAGTGGCTTTTATTTTTAGGTCAAAACAATCTTATACGGGTGTAAATTTAAATCTTTTTGCAAAATTTGCCAAGTTGTTTTTTTTAAAGTCCTAACTCTTGAGCACGACGGGGAAATGATAAATTTGGATCTTTTGCAACACTATCTTTTACAGCAGCAACATTCTCAACAGTAACACATGAATGGGTAATAGACGTCAACGCCATCTACTGACCAAAGGGCGAAGCATACTCCTCAACTTACGGTACAGACTTGCCGAGCTGAAATAATGTTACAAACATTTGGAAATGTATGCCCAATACTTGTACGGACTATTACAATGTGTGTTAATTTTAAAAAACTACCTTCGACTAGCTTGTCTGATGAGATCTGTATAGATCGAAACCGGTCAGATGTCGTGGTGAAATTCTACAAGTTAGTTGAAATTAACTACACTATTCTCAACATTCTGGCATTTCGGTGTCTTACTGGAGTTTTTTCATCGTGAAGAGTAAAATTACTTTTAAATTTCTCAACGACGCTACGAATGGCAAGCACAGGAGGACGATTATTTGGACCAAAGATTCCGCGAAGTGCGCGAAAAGTGTTCACAAAAGAACGACCATTTTCGTAAAATTTTTTGACAATAACCAGACATTCTTGAAGCGAGTATTTAGCTATAATAAATTTTTATAGTTTACTGAACGAAATGACAACTAGTGACAGGTATAACTTTATTACCATGGTTCCTACATCATTACAAAATCATATCATTCTCAAACCCTTTACATTGATGTAGGTTTGTTCCCTTGGTGATGTTTAATAAATAATATAGCGGAGTACACGTTTAAAAAATATTGAAAACACACTCTGTATTAACCTGTAAATTACAAATAAAATATTATAGCAAAGCGCCTATGACTAAACAGCTAGTTTTGTTCATGATAGGTGTATTATATTTAAACTTCAATTTAGGATTGTCAGTATGGCAACTTCCCTCATATTTATCTAGATTTGACAAATTTTAGTTAAATGTCACTTTATTGTTTATTTGACAAGTCTGGGACACAGTTTCACTTTTGCGTTAAAACGTTTTCAAAATTAAAACTTGCTCTTTTAGTTAAATAAATCCTAATACAAGTAACACTAAAAATGGCTATTTAGTCTGCTGCAATTTTGTTTTTTACTTCAGTCATTTTAAATTTACTAATTTAACCTTTAGTATGTCAATAATTTTAAAAAACTTTTGAAAAAAAATAAGGTAAGACAGCACGTTTCCTACAAATATTCACTGACTGTTATACATGAGACGCCGTATCGAAAACGCGAAAGAATCCTGACTTTGCAGTATAACAATGACATTTCAATAGGCATTGTTGTGGAATACACAAGAACCAGTCTTTTGTGTGGCTGCCTTTTTCGATATCTGAAACGACAAGTGAATGTGAATTTAAAAAAAACTAATAATCCTAGATTTTTAATAAAGATACTACGAACCGCTAATTCATAGGAAAAAATATACCTTTTAATTATTTTGATTAAACTAAAAATAAACGAGGTGATTAGTGGTTAAATCACAAATAATAACGAATTTAATCTCTAATTTTAGCGATTGGCTCTGTTTGAAGCACGATACAAGGTTAAAAAGCAACAAAGATAAATTTAATATTTTTTTTAAGGCTAAGATATGTAGCTACTATAGTTTTGAGGAAATATAAAAAATTAAAGTAATCCCATTAACTGTACTATAATTGCCATATAAATAATATAGTTAGAGTCCAGAAGAACTTTCTAAAATATTTAATTTTTAAGGTAGAAAATGTTTATCCAGAGCGTGGTTCAGATTACGGTGTCTTGTTGCAAAAATATAGTTTTGGAAGCTTAGAACTGCGGAGGGTGTGTGACTCCATAATATTTTTGTTTAAATTGCGGCGCGGTGGAGTTGATTGTCCTGAGCTGCTGGATCAGATTAATATCTTTGTTCCTAGACTAAATGCTAGAAATTGTGTTACATTTATGTGTGAAACAGCTCGAACTAATGTTATGTTAAAATCGCCGATTAATTTTATGTGTTCCAGTTTCAATAGAATTTCAAATGATTGTAATATTTTTAATTTTACTCTTACAATTAATTAATTAAAACAAAGGACCAGATGTGGTCATATAAAAGTATTTTGATTGTTGTTTGTATGTATTACTTACCAAATCAATTTTATATTTATTGTATTGTTTATATTTACCAAGTTTTTATTTTTATTTTTTTTTATTGCTATGTAAATGGGTATTTGTTCGGAAATAAAGCTATTATTATTAATATTATTATTATTTAGATAATCTGGTATGCTAGTGTTTTAATTTGCCAAACTAAATTTTCACCTAACATAACTTTGAAGAGGTTTTTTTAGTGGTATTTTGGGTCGTGTAACATATTTAGCATCAACTGCAAAAAGCTTTAGAAATAAAGTTTAAATTTGTGGTACATATAAAGTTAAGGCGATCAATTTTATCAGCCAAGGAGTACCTACTAAAAGCAATAAAGGAATGGATAGAATAGTATACACTAAAAAGGTTAAGAAAAAAACATTTTGGCTCACATTCGTAAGGCTTACATAAAGAATACAAAAAAATCCATGAAATTAAAACATTCTTTAGTCAGGTATCAAAATAAGAAAAAGAAGAATATAGCAATGGATCATTAGGTAAAAGAGGTAAAAATAAAACCAGCAATAACTAACATCTTTATTAATCTTTGAACTAATAAAATATTATATAATAATCATTATAAAAACAACGTTAACACATCACCATATGGAAAAAACTTTATACTTATATTTATGACAATACTGCAACAACCAATACCTGACTGTCAAGTCCAAAGGAGATAGTGTGCAGCCAACAGCGTCAATACGACCTTGAGTCGATTTTGGTCAATTTAATGACGTCATAGTAATTATAGATAGACAATTATGTCTAGTTATCAGCAAAAATATTGCATCCTTCGGTAATGTTTAAGGGAATTTTAAATGTAGAACCCTGTAATTTGAATTTTTCTTTTTTTAATGGTTTTGTCTTTTGTATTTATGGTGCTAAGTTTGCTCAGCTAACTTCTTATGAAATAAGAAGTTTAGGCAGATTCCAAACCCTATTTTGCAAATCACCTGACTTGTCATCTAGGTAATGTCATTGAGACGGGATCGATAGTGCAACGCCTAATCTAAACTTTATGCTACTGTACGAGGTGGAAATCGTCAAGGGTCAGCCATAAAAATATTGATCACGCCCAAAGTTGCTTAAATTCGTTATTCCAACTAGAAGCTGTGTTAAAACAACGAAAGCCCTTTAATGCCGTAATTTTTATTTGCCCTGCATTTTTGTTTTATCCTTATAGATTTTAAGTTTCAAGTCGTGTTTTTTCTGTAATAAAAAACGTTTGTCATTCTATTGTTGTAAACTTATTTTTTTAATGTAAGACACACACACACACACACACAATGTGTTTAGTCATGATCAGAGAGAAGACCCTCAAAGCCAAAGCCTTTTATAGAAAGTGACCGCTCCTGACTCACTCCCCTTTGCTGCGACCATTAAATGATTGTATACAGATATAAAAATAAATTTAATCTTGGCTATACTATCCCAAAAGTAATAACTTCGCAATGATTCTGCTTATCATCTTAGAAATACACTTGGTCCTCCAGAGCAATACTCTGTAAAGGAAATTGAGCGAACGCAGGTGGATGCTGTCTACACCGACTTCATTAAGGCATTTGACAAGATCAGTCATAGTATATTACTAACACGCCAGAGTTCGGTGTGGGTGGAATTTTATATTAAAAACCGTTTACAGTATGTCTCTATCCAGGGTTTCTGTTCAGTATTTTGGCTAAGTATCTTTTCTTATTCAGTGTTTTGTGTAGCAGCCCGAAATATAAATTTTGATTTTTTTATTGACATAGGTTTTTGTTGGTTTTTTTAGTACTTTGTATTCTTAAAACAACCATGTTTACCCGAAATGATTTAAATGTTATCAAGCAATATGATTAAAATTCTTGAGCTAGCATAAAAAATACCCTTTAACAGTAAAATGAAAATTTCGCAGATAAAAAATATAAATCTGTATGTGCGATCGTGTCCCCCGGACAGAAAAAAAAATTAATATCCCTTTCAATAATTACGATTTCAACACTTACTTGGTGGCAAAAGTAGTACTTGTCCTTCCTAGTGAAAAAAAATTTACATTTTTTCCTTAAGGAGAACTTTTCTTTTTTTTTACAAGGAAAAATTTTCTTTTCTCTCTTTTACCACCCGAGCATACTAATTATAACTAACTTTTTTATTTTTATGATAATTTTTTACGATATTCAGTGACAAATAATTAAAATTTTGGTTTAAAAATAACATAATTACTCTAAAGAATTATCTTATATACATTTCTTAGAAGTAAAGAAGCTTTTCCTTCCCTGGATTTTTATTGTCTTCCACTTCGCGTCGGGCATCAAATAATCCACGGGAGAAAATGGCACCTTCCTCCCTTGCAATGGTAATAACTATTAAGCAAATGCATGAGAAATGGACTTTTACCTACCGGTTTCCGAAAAGTAACCAGAATTTTTTCAATTGAGAGTTAAGTCTCTGTTGTAAAAAACATCATTAAAGAACATTATATTAAAAATGACATGTGGCCTAGGCGTATTCAGAGGTAGGGTGGCTGCCGAGCTGCAGCCACCCTCCTAAGTATTTTTTTTCTGTAATAGGCGCCCATTTTGTTACCTTAAATGGGGTTAATTTAATTTTTTAATATTTTTGTTGAATTTTATTATTTTGTTATTATCTAAAATTTAGATAAAGACGAAAATTATAATAAGTAGCTGGTAAATCAAAGGCTACATTTTTTTGACCTTTATAATATAAATTTAAAATGGGTTATAAATCAATAAATAAAGATGACTTTGAATTGCAGGCTAAAAATATGCTTTTATTTTTAAATTATATTTTTGCTGAAACATGCATCGTCAACGTACCGAAATAATTTATTTTGTCTTCCAAGCAAAAAATTTCCACAAAAAATAAAATACAATCATATCGCACCTTGACAGGAAAATATAATTTTTGTTATACCAGGGCTATGCCAAACAAATATGTTTTTGAAAAATAACTTTATATTGCAACGGTGCATTTAAACTTCCCTTGGGATTATAAAACATTAGGACCAAAAAAACACATATATACAATTTAGGGTGATTTTTTTTTAAATATATATATTTTTTCGGTCCCATTATAAAATTTTGCTGAAAATACCTTCAAAAAAATTCCCTGAAAGTTTCAGCCCTTAATATTAATATTAAGTACCCGCCAAAGCCTGTGAAGATTTTCCATTTAAAACCACGTAAACTTTGGTTCTTTTTTTTTTAATTTCTTAACTTAGCAGCATTTTATGTTATCGTCTCGCCCAAAAACGGAATTTTTTAAGAATTGAATGCTCTACAAAAGTGTCCATTGCAGCAAAGTCGCAACTCACAACGGCGAGGTAGTACGGGTCACTAAATCTATTTTTTTAATAAAAGTTTTTGTTTTTCTGTCATTTTCTCATAAATGACAAGAGATAAAAAAGAAAAATGACAAAGTCGTTGAAAATATAATTTTCCACAAAAAAGGTTCAAATAATGGAATCGGTAAGACCAATAGTTGTCGAGATATTTGGCATTAAATTAATTTTACTATGCTAATACTACAAATTATAATTTGTAAAAATTTCATAGTAAAATAAATTAAAGGCCTAATAATTCGAGAACTGTTGGTCTTAGCAATTCGATTATTGAAACCTTTTTAGTAGGAAATTAAATTTACAAAAACTTTGTCATTTATCTTTTTTGTGTAGCTCTTGGTATTTATAAGAAAATGACAGGAAAACGAGAATTTTATGAAAAAATTAGGTTTAGTGACCCGTACTCTCGCCGGTGTGAGTTGCGACTTTTCGCAATGGACACTTTTGTAGAGCGTTGAATTCTCAAAAAATCCCGTCTTTGGGCAAGACAATAACATAAAATGCTGCTGAGCTATGAAAAGTAAAAAAAAAGGATCAAAGTTTACGTGCTTTTTAGATGGAAAATCTTCACACACTTTGGGCGAGTACTTAATATTAATATTAAGGCTGAAACTTTCAGGGAATTTTTTTTGGGGTATTTTCAACAAAATTTCACGATGGGGCCAAAAAAAATTGCAAAAAAAATCACCCTAAAATATATATTTAAAAGCAGATCGTATACTACTAGATTGTGCGACATTTTAACAATAAAAATATTTTTTTTATAGTAGGAACATTTTTAAATTTATATTATGCATTATCTTGGGCTCTCTAGTGTACATTGTTGTATACTGTTGGTCGCTTCATTCAGTAAATACTTGTTTTTTTCCTTTATGGTTTTGTTAGGTAAAAGTTTAGCCAGCACAACCACATTAATATCGTCAAATTACAAGACATTTATGTAACCAAGAGCATGTCATATTTTTAGGCTCTGCAACCACTGTATTTTTTTTTTTGCTCTTTATTTTTTCAAGAAAATCAAAGTTGGCCATACCACACCCCAATTGTGACTTTCTTTGTTTTTTTTTTTGATATAATAACACAGCCCCAAAAAAAGGGGTGTGCTGGATGTCGGACTGAGATTTTCTGGCGTATTTTTTCCGCTGAATATGAATCTAAAGTCAAATTTGGGGGTCAAACGGCAAAAAATGGATAAAAGGCGTAATTTCAATTATTAACGTTTTTTTTTAACCGTCAATATCTAAAAAACTGTAAAGGATACATAAATTTTATATGAAATATATTATATCTTTTAATCGAGCCTTTAATTTAAGTTATATGACCTCTTTGTCTCAATGCAATATTTTTCGAGTTATAATGAAAAAACCGAATTTTCAGGATTTTTTCTCTGGAAAAAATTTAAAAATTTGGATTTTTTCTGCAAATTTTGATTGATGTGGGATTTAAATAAATAAATAAATAATTTATATTAAAAAAAAAACAAAATTACATTAATAAAAAATCCTATTTTGTCAAAATTAAATTTTCGTTTATATCTTATTTTTATTATTTATCTTATCAAAAATGTTTATAAAACTCTTTATAAAGACAATTTGAAAAGCTCCGTTTTTTGTTCCATGAGATTTTTTGTATTTCTTATAGTTTTTATGGTCGTAGTCCAAACCTTTCGTGGTAGCAGGTTTCTGCCGGTAGATGTAAAATGTCGGTTTTTTGAGTTTTTTTCGATTTTCTGCTGTTTGACCCCCAATTTTGACTTCAGATTTCTGCGGAAAAAAATTTACCAGAAAATCTTAGTCCGACACCCATCACACACCACTTTTTTTGTGGACCTGTGTTATTAGTCTTATTTAAATAAAGCGTAATGATTCCAATTACAAGTCAAAAGTTTTATTAATTTTTTTAACAGTCTTAAATAATATCCCTCGTAGCTAGGAAACTTAATGTCCCAGAATTGCAGTGATGCAGAGATGTGCAGCAAACAGATAATATATAAATTTAAATTGATGTGTTTTGATGCCTTTAGACAGGTGGACTTTGGTCTGCTGGAAATCTAGAAGGCCAAATGCCAGACACTCGAATAAAATAATAAATAGCTTATTGTTGATGTAGTATAAAGGTGGCGACAAATATATGAACTATGTATATTGTAACAACATTAAATGCAGGACTGAGTAATGATAATTGAAACAAATGTAAAAACTAACAAAATATCAAAATAAAAGCAAAAAGAGTGTCTTGCAATAAAAAGAAAGGTTATAAAAGGGAAGATTTATTCTTGTTTTGTACACTCGCGTTTCGTACACAAATTTCTCCCAAATATTCTTATTTTGTACACAAAATTAATTATCCAGTTTTCGATATCTCGTTTCGTACACCAAAAAATTAGGTAGGTTGCGGTCTCTAGTGGTTCATAAAATATGGTAAAATAAATTAAAACTAATTTTATAACTTAATATCAAAATATTTATTGCTTACATAAGATACAGAGATATAAAATATTTATTTGAATAATAATGATATTAAAATAATCTAATAATAATGTATGTTTTAACTAACTACCTAAACGGAAAAGTTTTCTGTTTCTACTTTTGGTGATTTGTCACGTCTGAAATACAATTGGGGAAAATAAAAACCGCGTTAACTAACCAGAACTAAGGGCTTTTGAATTTGTCTTAATTATCCCTACGTTTGATTAAGCCATGGCAGAATTGCAGCTTAAGCGGAAAAGTGTACTGTTCCTACTTTTAGTGATTTATCAGGTCTAAAATATAATTGGGGCAAAAAAAAGCTGCTTAAACTAAGCTAAACTAACTATGATCGACCAGAGCTAAGGGCTTTTGAATTTGTCTAAATAATTCCTACGTAAAGTTAACAAAATTTTAATTTCAATATGGTTGGTTATTTGGGTCGTCACAATGATCGTGTACGAAATGAGAAGCATAAAATTGAATAAATAACTCAATGTACAAGACGAAAATATTTCAGGTAAATTTCTGAGGTGTACGAAACTAAAAAGCACCAAAAGGAACCAACCCAAAAAACTTGGCTTTTAGTTTAAAAAGATCATAAGCTCCCCTTTTTAGTGTTATCCTAAACCTTATTAAAATAAGATTAAGGGGTAAATTACAAAAAGAAATTAATAATGGGAAAAATCGAACTAATGTAGAAAACATCGAGGTGTAGAGGAAATTTCGAGTTAAATCTTGTTTCTTATCACTATATCTATTTTCTGCGGTGTTGTAAATTATTTTTTTACATTGAAGTTAACTAAATGTATTAATTACACAGGCCCACAAAAAAATAAAAGTGGTTAGTTGTGGTTCTGGATTTTTTTCCGCTGAACACGAATCTGAAGTCAAAATTGAAAGTCAAACAGCAAAAAATCAAGAAAAACCGAAAAAACCGACAGAGTACATTTACTGGCAGAAACCTGCTACCACCATCTTTTTAATTTGTCTATATAAAAATTTATATAAACATTTTTCATAGGATAAATAATAAAGGAGATATAAACGATAATGTAATTTTGCTAAAAAAAAATAGTCCAAAATAGCAAAAATTTTTATTATTGTGATTTTTGTTTTTTTTTTAATAATAAATTATTTATTTTAATTATTTAACGACTTAACGACTAAAAATATAAAAAAATCCAAAAATAAAAAAAAAGTAATTTTCAAATTTATTCCAGAGGTATATCTTGAAAAAAATCCTGAAAATTCGGTTCTTTGATTATAACTTGAAAAATATTGCAATTGGACAAAAAGGTTAAATAACCTAAATTAAAGGTATTTCAAGAATACATAGTTTATGTCATATAAAGTTTCGTGTATCTTTTATAGTTTTAAGAATATTGAAGTTAAAAACCTTACTATCTGAAATTAAGCCTTTTCTCGATTTTTTGCTTTTTGACCCCCAATTTTCACTTCCGATTCGTGTTTAGCGGAAATAAATACGCCAGAAAATCTTAGTCCGATACCCAGCACACCACTTTTATTTTTTTGAGGGCCTGTGTTATTTTGTGTTAAGTCTTATTTTTTAGCAATTCCTTTTACTTTCATGTTTTGCCTAAGTTCTTTTTACTCTTTTAAACTAGTAAAAAGACTTTTAATCACTTATTCCACTTGGTAACCTACTTAAAAAAATATAAAGTTATATATTTACATAATCTTCATGTTTTATAAGTTCTAACTTACAAACAGTTTTATTTATTAAAACATCACTGCATTAAAAAAGGATATCCACTTTTTACCACCAAAATAATCATCATGTTTGCAAAAAAGAAGAATAATTTGTCCTGGCTTTTTATGAAAAAATGGGTGCATGTGACCTGATTTTATATTTCATATTGAATATGCACATATGAAGAGTTTAGGCATTGTTGGAGGGGAAGAATAGACCTGTTAAGAAATTTGAAGGTTTCATTTTCACCTAAAAATGTTTCAATGTTAGCCCCTATGAAAATAATGCTTATAGTCCAATAAAGGAGGGGAAAAAGCTGTAAATTAATCTGTATAGTTTTCCCTTGTGGCATAATTCTTAGGTCTTCGGGGATGCTTTCGAGCGAAAAAAGTTTATCCACATTAACAGGTGGGAAAGGGCTGAAAATGGCCCCTCAAGGTCCGAAAAATGGGTTTTTCGCTAATATCTGCCAAAATGTGCGAATTGGAGAATTTTTGCTTAAACAAAAAATAAAGATTGCCTTAAAATATACAAAAATGGTCCTTATATTTTATTTCGAAAAATCGATAGTTTTCGAGATAACGGGACCCAAAAGTCCCCTTATTTAGATGCCGCTCTACCGCTAAAATGCCGAAAAATTGTTTTGCTCATCTGCATTTTTTTAGCCGTTTAACTACATCTATCCAGTGTGAAATGGTATGAATTTTTCGACGGCCGTTGTTGCGAAAAATATTGGTGTTGCGAAAAAAATGGTAAGGACCATTTTTATAGATTTCTAGGTGATCTTCATTTTTTATCAAAACAAAAATTTTCTAATTTGCATATTTTGGCAGATATTCGCGGGAAACTTATTTTGGAAATGGGACACACTGGATAGATGTGGTAGTAGTAGTTTTTTACTAAAAATGCAGATGAGCAAAACATTTTTTTATCAAAACGCAAGAAAGATTGTGAAGGAAATTTTCTAGGATCATTGAACACTTACTATGGTCTCATTATATAAAAAAAATGTTAATACCAAACCATTTTAAAAAAAAATATCAATAAATTAATAAAATACTCTCAAAATATTGTGAAAAAATACTTTGACCGCTTTTTTCAATATTTTAAAAAAACTAGAATAGACCCAAACTAATATGCAATGAAGGTACCGATAAACTTGGAATGATTAAAAAATGTACATTATTGCCCGAGTAATAAAACAATTCGTCCGCATTCGTCGCTCATTGTAGCAGTACAGCGGCAGCTAAAATGAGGGAGTTTTGGGTCCCGTTATCTCAAAAACTATCGATTTTTCGAAAAAAATTATGGGGAACATTTTTGTAGATCTCACGGCAATCTTCATTTTTTGTTAAAACAAAAATTCTTCAATTCGCATATTTTGGCAGATATTAGCGAAAAACCCATTTTTCGGGTCTTGAGGGGCCATTTTCAGCCCTTTCCCACCTGTTAATGTTGATAAACTTTATCCCGCTCCAAAGCATCCGCGCTTCACAAATGAAAACTTCAGATTTATTTACAGCTTTGGGTACTTTCAGGTCTTCAGTTACTGAACTATTAGGGATTTTTTTATTTATCAGATGCTGTATGAAGTATGAATTAAATTATTCAGATTACCTAAAAAAATATTAAAAAACACAAAAGAAAGCTAACGTCCGAAACAATATAATATACATTAAGATGTTTGTTTATTTACTGGTCTAAAATTATTTAATATCCACATATTTTGGCATATGTCAATAAAATGTTAAAACACGTCAATTGTGAATTGTAGCCCATTAGTTGCAACACTTCATCAAGTGACTTTTTTTGATGGTGTCGCCGACACTTACTTTAAATTTTTTTTTTTGTAAATTAGATTAGATATATTTAAAGGTAACTTAGTAATAATATGAAAAAAAGATTAATTACCTAACATTTTTAGTGAAACATATGCAATAGTAAACGTAAAGAATAATTCTGTTTTACTATTTCAAACACCATTTTGATACATATATCATTTAAGTTATTGAAAACACCACGTGTAACTCAATGGGATTTGAGTTCCACATAAAACCGAAGATGCCATCTGGCTTACAACATCCAGACTTGTTTGAAGGAAATAATTAGTTTAAAACAAGTACTTGTTACGTAATGTATCTGTCACAAAGATTTAAATTACCTGATAGGTTTTTCAGATTTTCTTAAAATAAGAAAACAAGATATTTTTACCAAAAAAAAATTGTTTAACCTTAATATTTTAGAAGTTACTATTCTAAGTTATTTTATTAATCTTGTAAATCTAAGTATTTGCCAACCTAAGATTTTTATGATATCAGTTATTTATATCACTTTATAAAAAGATTTAAAGACAAATTCATAAAATTGTGTGCATTGAAAATTAAAAATATGTAACGTGTGATGTATATAGTTATCATCATCAAAAATAGAGTTTTTATCATCTATAGCATATTTAAATTGATCTGCTATAAAATGTTCCAACAAACGCGAGCCCGTAGTCAGTTTGTGTTTATCTGCTTTCTGCGCAGATTAAATACAATGTATTTCGGATTTAAATTTACATTAGATATTTATATAACATATTTACATATACGAAAATCTTTATTGTCCATACTAATTG
>JAHBCN010010188.1:0-32562 GCA_019359885.1 Listronotus oregonensis | reverse complement strand
TTGTTTTTTTACATACATTATTTTTACAATCAACTAAATTTGGGCATGTTTGAAATAAAGCTTTTGGGATTAAATCAGAATAAACATGCCCACATGTGCCTCGTTTAATTTTCAAACATTGTCTTGAAAATTTTTTAAAAATTTCACCCAGCACTTATTATATTGCCTATGATAAATTTTACAAAGTAGAATGTCATTAATTTGTTTCACCACTAAAAATTTGCACATCCACTGTGTGGATGAATAATATTTTTGATTAATCCACCTGGAATGTGCCTTTATTGTCATGTATGGACAAATATTTTTTAAAACTAAACGTTCACACAATGACGTGTTAAGAAACCGCATATATAAAGCATAGAAAAAATCATAATTTTGCCTTATTAATTAACTTAGAGACATGTGATGAACGTAAATATGCTGAAAAAGATGCTGCACAAAATTTATTGGGGCACCAAAACCACGTTAATTAGAGGAAGAAAATAATACATTAAATTTGTTTATTTGGTTATGCAGAGCATTATATTTTGGATGAAATCAGTACATTTTTGTTATTAAAGCAAATTAATAACATAATTAAAGAAACTTAAAGGTTGGTAGGGGACCCCTACTCTTCAGCCAGACCTTGACTGTTATGTTTACACAATTACATAAATTTTCATAGTGCCTCAAGAACCTACTCAAAATTGTTTACCAGCTATTAGACTGTTAGTAAAGCAATTGTTTTAAGTTTTTTATATTTTCTTTTATGAAAATATTAATTTTTCACTATAAACAATGCTTTAAAAAGTTGTAGTTTATCTACTTAAGTTCCAAGTTGTTTGTAATTTTCGCTGTTTACAAGCTTTGAAATAGTGTTATCAGGTACTGTTTGATGGCCTTCAGTGATTTAAACACCATAATTTCCAGTGGAAGCATGACACATAGGTTATCTTTTATTTATATATTATTTATTTGCAATTGTGTAAAAATTGCAATAGAAATTTTAATTATACAGACATTTGTGGAATTTTAAACTTTTATTTAACATTTAAGTTATTAAGTATAGTTCATAGATTTATCATTCTTCTTAATATTTTTCATTGTAAGAAAATTACAATAACAAGATATTTAAAAATCAAATGTTTTTATAACAACAATTAAGGTATAAAGATTTTGTTAAACAACTATTACTTTTTAAAGTCTCTCCTCAGATGCGTTTCGCTTGCCTCACAGGACTTTTTGTAGGGCTGTATCCAGTACACAGTGAATATCAAAAACTGTCTACTTATGCAAATATCATTGCCCTTTGGTAGGATATCAAATCCTTCTTTTGATGCCTTACTAAGTAAAAAAAATTCAAAGTAGGATTTAATATCCTATCAAAAGGTAATGATATTTGTCCTATAACAAGTCACTTATTTTTTCGGTTATTTACAGTGACACATGAATGTGATTCCTTCATTTGTCTTCTACTTGGTGGTTATAAAATCATCTTTTATTTACCACAATGTACCTAGTAAAAAATGAAGTAATTAATCAAACAAATAATACAAAATATTATAGGTTTAGCGACATAAATCGGAAGTAGTTAATTTTTAGTCAGTAGTTAATGGTTTGTAAAAAACGTTTTTCAATGTTCTTATCACTACAAGTCGTAAAAAAGGGGGATCATGAACATTTTATTTGATAGTAATTTAAAGGGTCTTACTGGGTATTACATCTTATTAAATTAAAAGTGGTATATACCCGGTGGTTCAATAATTATGTCTAAAAAACTTGATTCCATTGGAGCTCTTAGAAAGCCAATATCTCCGAAGAAGTGGTCTTTACGAAAAAAGGTTATGTAAACTTGTAGTACTCTTTTCACGTGTTTTTTTTATTTTAATATATCATATCTGGTAGATTTCCTACATTTTTCCAGATACCCTGCATAATAGAACTGATAACTACAAAAGAGCTTGGCAAGTAATAAGTCTGTATTTTCTAGATGATTTCAAATTTGCCTTAGGGAAAAATAGAATTTTTACATGTATAAATTGTATGGTTTTACTTTAAAATGTATATTTATATGGTAAGCCATTTTTTGTAATGGTTTTTTAGTTTTTTTGTATATTTGTATAAATAGTTTTATTTAGAACTTTAGTATTCTTGTTATTTGAAAGGTGTTTTTTAAAATTTAGCAATGAAGAATTGCTTAATGACGTTGATGACTACCCAGACATTGGTGATGCTGATGAGGATGCCCTTCTTCAAGATGATGAAGATGGAGATGTGTTTTACCTTTTTTCCAGAGGAAGATATCGGTGAGTCTCTGGAAGGTAAGAAGTGTTTTATAGCTCATATGTAGTGATATCAAGATTAAAATTTCACTTACGCTCAACCTAATAAACATTTAGGTAGGTCTAACTGATTTTAGGTATATAATTTCATTCAGTTTATAAAATAAAATGGACAAAATATTTCATTTTTAGACTCGAGGCTAAATCCTTCAGAACAAGAAGAAGAGAAGGAAGAACGAGGGGATAAGTTTGCCGTTGAACGACAACGTATTACAGCTCCAGAACCTTCAGGTAAATACAAGGATTAGATTTTAGTATATGAGTATATAACATAAATTACCTGTTCAGGGTGTCAAGATTTTATAGTAATTGCAGGGTATCTCAGTTATTATATTAGCTAGAGATTTGCGGTTTTCGCGAAGTGTTGCTACTTTTTAATGAAACGAAAAATGAGACTAAAAGATTTTTCATGGTTCTCTTCGTTTTTGACATACAGGGCAAAATTCATTTTGTTTCCTGATGTGTTCTGGTGTCCCTGTCTCCTAGAGAGTATGACGAGTAGACGATTAGATCCGTCATGCCCCCTTTCTCGGTCTAGTGACGTGGGTAGCTACCAGGTCCTTCTTACAGGAACCAGATGTTCCTTCTGAGGCCGCATCTCTGGCCTTATCCCATGAAACCAGTCCTATCCGCTTTCTGTTTAAAGCCAGGGAACCCTTTTCCGTATACAGGCGGTTCAAGAATAGAATAAGAATAGAATAGAATAAATCTTTATTGTGTTAACCAAAGGTTTTACATACGTCAATTGAATAAAAATAAGTTTAATTAAACAGATCAGAGCAATAATATAAACCAGAACTTTTACATAAAAAATAGTGTTCCCGAAATAATATACTAAAGATAATGATAATAGTAACAATAACACATTTAAACCAACATGACAATTACATAATAAAATAGTAATTAAATGTTTAGTAATTAAATGTTTAGTGGTGTTGTCATGCATTCCTCAACGCTATAAAATGCGTGTTGTATCAAATACTGTTTGGTAGTGAATTAAATTTTTTTTTCATAGGCAGGCTTCTTGTTTCTGGATTAAGTTTATTATATAGTTTAACATTAAAGAATTGTTTATTGACCTGCAATTTAAACTCCCCAATCCAGGTGATCTCCTTCTAGTATTATAATTATGTACATCTGAATTCTATTCTGCTCAAGTATATGTCTTTTCTTGTGAATCTCAAGTAGGCTTTGAAAAATATAGATGCAGGGGACCGTCAGTAGTTTTAGACGAATGAATAATGGTCGACAATGATCTCTAAACCCACATTAGCCAATATGCGAACAGCTTTCTTTGTAAAATAAACACTCTAAGTGCTTGGCTACTATTTCCCCATAGAGAGTTCCATAGGATATGGGAATAAAAACAAAATTCTGTCCACCTTCTGTTTGAATTCTAAGCGCCCGTTTGTTTGGGATGGATTAGCTTCCCCGTGAAAAGCGTTTGACTTGGGCACCTTTCAAAAGATTCCCGTTTCGGTCGGGGCCCCTTTTTCTGCTTTTACCTTGGATAGCACCTCCCCAAACGGTTTATCCGTTTCGGTCACCACCTTAATCACTTTTTCCCATGAAAGCAGTTCTGTCCGCTTTCTGTTTAAACCAGGGAAATAATAGTCCACCCGGCAGGCCCCCAACCCAATAAGGCTAGATACTTTAAAAGGTCGCCCTGGAGACACCTGTTTAAGGCACAGGATGTCATTCACTCATCAGCATGGTATGCTAACATCTTGAGTTGCTGTGTTCATGTTGCTTCGGGATCCCGTTCCATACTAGCCAAAAGAGTTGCCGATAACCAGCAACTCTAGCGCATCAAATCCCTACTGGGCCCACCAGACGACGACGTGTGAACACAGCGGAGGGTGGGAACAGTGAATATTCAGTTAATTACATTAAATATTTTAATATATAACACATATCAGGACGGAATGATTACGATTTAATAAAAGCAAAGATAATACCACTACGGATAAGATGAACCATTCAATGCTATATTTTTGATACTCCTAATGGACTTTGGCTAACGCGAGCCGATGTCCATCGAGAGATTTTCGCGCTATCCTTGAACGAAAGTTAAACAGTGTTGCCGGCAGGCCTTTACTATTGGCGTGATGAAACGCGACTAGAAAATACGCAATCCGTTTAGCCGCCCGCTTTCGCTACTTCGTGTTCCGAATAAGGTACAAGCGACAGACATTGGCAATGTCGCACATGGTTTCGTACCTCGTTTCACTGGGGCAGAGGTTACCGACTTACTTTTATTCGCATTTACGGAAGCATTGATATCTCCGAACTTTTTCAAAACGCCCCATTTAAATGAACCATCTATCCGTAGTAGTATTATCTTTGATAAAAGCGACAAATTATATCTAAACAACTTGGCGGCTAAACCTGCGCGAGGAAAATGACCGTACCTTTCCTGCCAATTCATGAAATTGTGCTGCTCTGTTAGTTATGTTGTGTCATTGTGCACCAGGCATAAGGCAACATGGATTAGTGTTTTGAGTGATATACCATAATTATTCTGATTTTATGTTCTGTTCTTAGCAACGGAACAAGTCAATATTTAAATTATTAAGATGAGTTGAAAAAATTTAAGGTGAACCACTTGGTTTATTAAGTGAGCCGCCACTGACCCCTCATAAAAGGGTGTAGCCGTATAAGTATGGTGAAATTGCCCACATGGCTATTGTAAAAACTAGTATGAGTTTTAATATCAGCACACCCTAAAATCATCATACATACAATTTCTGGCATGGATTCTCAAACGGTTTTTGAGATAACTAAACTATAATAGATAAAAATATGGGGCCAACTTCAGTCTTTAAAGAACTTTTTAAAGTATAGATTTTTTAACATTTCTACAAGTTTTCAAATAGTTCAAAAAAATAAAAAAATATTTTAGTAATTGTTTTTATTTGTGTTCCAATATACTTACACCAACCAATAAAATTGTGAATAATCCTTAGGGCATGTACTTTTACTACAACAAAGCGGATCAAAATCAAGAAGGAGCCAATCTATTCTTATTTTAACCTTAAAGTTAGAATTTAACCTTAAGTGTTAGAATATACATGATTAGTAAGTTTTTCCCAAGTTAAAAAACTATAAGTTTTCTGTTCTTTTTTGAACCCTTCGAATTGAAAACATTAACTATCCAAACTTTTGAAGATTTTTAATTTTTATTAGTAGGACTTTATTTAAAATTCTATTTTAACTAGTTACTTAAGTAATAAAAGAATTATTTTAGGTATTAACATATAAAGAAAATTTATTATTCAATAATAAATATAAATTTAGAGTTATCACTCGTACTTAATTGAACTTCATTATGCACATTGCCGTCATAGATTTAATAAGCATAAAAATGATACTTTATATGCATATAAAGGAACAGGTTGACACGCGTTTATTGTTTGCTCAGTAAAAATAATGGGCTAAATTGTCCTAGAAAAATTGTTCCTATCAGTGTAATTTTTGATTAACCCTGTATAATCCCTATTAGGTGCTATGCACATTCTATTTATATTTTAGTAGAGGAATCCAATACTCCTAAGCCAAATAATCGGTTTCAAAGACCAAACAACCGGGGTCACAGAGGAAGAGGCAGGTTTCAAAATAACGGCCGGGGAAAATTTGCCTATGCAAATCAAAGTGGTAGAAATAAGACGGTTTTAATAAATCCCAGATTCCAGGGAGTGGTCCATGTGAATAATAATGGTGAGTTATTTAGAATTAATTTTCTTGTTTAAAAAATGCTAATAAAGTAGGTTTTTTAAGATAAATATAAAATATACTAAACATTTATGGGCAAGTATAAAAGAAATATATAGCCAGATGGAAGCAAAGTTGTGTACTTAAAGTTTAATATAATGTTGTTTAAAAGTTTAAAATAGTTTACTACTTTTTTTTTTGAAGTTATTCTGCTAATCCCTTCATACTAATCCAATTAATTATGATCAAATTGGAGAATGAATTAAAAGTAATAAAAAACCTACTTTTAACTATGTAATTTTTAATAGTATATTTTTCCTTTACTTTTTATTTTAACTTTGAGTGATAGGTATCAGTCTCGGCTTTAAGTTTTAAATTAGAAAATACTCCTTCGAAACTTTGTGAACCCATTTTAGCATAATTGACAACTTTTTTATCTTCAAAAAATTTTTAGAATTGGGGCGTTTGTGAGGGCATTTTCAGACAGGTCAATTTAGCATCGTATAGGTAATTTAAAAAATAACTCGTAGGTAAAAGTAATAGCCTAAGTGCGGTCCAAAAATAAGGGTTTGCCTGTAATAAAATTTCCAGGTAATAAATAATTACCTGGTTTGAGCCAAACAGGGTGTAATTATTGCGGACCATAATAAATACCTTATTGAAAATATTAAACTTTTGTTAATAACTTCTACAAATTCAAATTGTTTATTCATGTCATTACAAAAGAATTTTGTTTACACACGTCATATAAAGGCTATACAATATAATTGTTTACTGAATAATAAATCAATTCAAAGAATAAAACGCGTTTTTTATTAAAATTTTCTTAATCCTAGTTTTAAAAGGTCTCATCTCCAATAGCTTTATATGACCTGGGAGTAAGTTATAAAATTTTATTTCTCAGTATCCTGGACCAGTCTGACATCTCTTTAGCCTCCAATAAGCTGGTATTAAATTTGGTTTTCTTCTGTTATTATGTTCATGTATCTCCTAATGAGGCTGGTATGACTGTAGATTTTGTTTAATATATGTTAGGATTTCATACATATATATGGTGATGGGAGTGTAAGAATTTTAAGATCTCGAAAAGCTTGCCCACAGTCGTCTCGGTAACGAAGTCCATCCATGATCCTAACTGCTTTTCTTTGTAATAAAAACGGCCTGTGGACATCAGCAGAGTGTCCCCAGATCAGAATGGGAGGTGAAAGATGAGAGTGGAATATTGAAAAATATGCATTTTCAAGATATCGGTAGTGACACAACTTACAGATTTCGCAATGCAAAAGGCCCCTACTCAGCTTACCGTAAAGTGCATCTATGTCGTTCCCCATTGTAGCTTCGGATCAAGCTGAACTCCAAGAAACTTGATTTGACATAGATCCTGATTTATATTTCCAATATTTCTCATGGAAAATACAACCTGTTGAGTCTTATCCAGGTTCAACAGCAGTCTGTTCATTCTGAACCAGTCCTCAACCCGTCCGCGCGCCTCCAGAACACTACCAAGCGCCTCCTGAGGAGCGTCAGACGAACAGAAGACTGTCGGGTCATCAGCAAATTCAAAAACCCTTTGTTCTTGTCGGTCATGGTCAGATCTGGTTTGTTAAAACGACTTTTTATTTTCCCCAATTATATTTCAGAGGTATATCACTAAAAGTAGGAACAGTAAACTTTACCGTTTAGTCCGCAATGTTGCCATGGCTTAATCAAATTAAATTTATTTCAAGAATTTTTCTACCGCAATTCTGCCATACATAAACTGGGAAAAAGTTTATACCTGCCTATTTGGACAGCAAATATATTATCTTACCATAGAATTAATACATATAGAAGGCTAGTATATAAGAGCATATAAGCCGGTATGCTCACGAAGAAAGAGAGATAGAACATCGCTGTGTTAGACAGAAACCCTGGGGTTAGAAGTCTGTTGCGCATGTGTGTTGTATACGAGGGTATGTTGTTTAATAGCTACAGGGGTCAGTCAAAAAGTTTTGCGTTCACTTGATTAACATTTGAATAATTTATTTTGTTATATTTTAAATTAGATATGTTTTTTTCCAATAAGATTAGTTTTCGAACACCTTTTTGGTAATTGTCTCGAAAGTTGCCTCCTCTCCGATTTTGACCAAATTTGGTATACGGGGTTTCTTGGGGCGCTGATTACGAATCTAAAAAATATTTTTTGGCAACGTTTCGTTTTCGAGATATTCATCATCAAAGTTAAAAATCAAACTAACCTTATTTTCACTATATCCCCCTTCTTTTTGTACACAATTCTTGATTTTTACACTAAAGTGGCTCACAAGGCAGTGGCCATTTTTTCTCATAAAATTCCTAGTGTATAGATGGTTGCAGCCACGTTGCGGCGTGTGAAAGTGGAGGTTTACAATTAAATGGAAAAAAGGTGTAAAATAAATATAAAAACAAGTTTTTAAAAGGTGTTTGTGAAATATTGTCTGCCAATGTAGGTAAAAAATCAAGAATTCTGTGCAAAAAAAGGAAGGAATAGTGTAAATAAGGTTAGTTTGATTTTCAACTTTGATGAAAAATATCTCGAAAGTGAAACGTTGCCGAAAAAATATTTTTTCGGATTTTTAATCAGCGCCCTAAAAAACCCCCCTATACCAATCTTGGTCAAAATCGGAGAGAAGGCAACTTCTGAGACATTTACCACCTTTTTATAAATTATAATTTGAAATAAAACTGTCAAAAAAATATGATTATAATTCAACTGCTCCAAATTGGATAATACCTTCACCAAACCATGTAACATGGTTTGGTAAAAGGATTTAAGTATATTAAAATATTTATTATTTCCAATATTTTTGGCCATCATACTTAATTTAGGTACTTACCCACTCCAAATAAATATAACTTTTTGTTATTAATTTACTGGTCGGGTAAGGTAAAGTAAAACACACAAGTATATTGTTTTCTTTTTTATTGATTTTTAAATAAAATTAACTTATGATATTTTTGCCTTATACATTCTGGCTTTTCAGAGGCCTTTTTGCTTTCCCAATGTAATCTTACATTTATAAATACAGAAATAATTTTTTTTATTAAAATAATTCGATGATTATCAAATATGTCTTAATTCTTTATGTGATCAATCATTACATCATTTGAAAAGACTGATTGTACATTATATAATATCTGATTATTTATATACATGGCAGTATTTTTAACCTTCAATTTATTAGACATTTGTCTAATAATTTTTTCAGATTCTCTGCAGATTATTATTACATCTTTACTTGGGGTAACGAAGTTTTCCGAGTATTTTTTTAATTTTTGAAGAATTCATAATTCGAATTTTCTAAAAATAATAGGGATTTCGACACGCTTGCGGATAAAGTCTGACATGCAATTTTTACATTCATTCTATGATTGTCAAAATTGACATGTCTTTTTGTCAACTTATTTGCTAATCGAAGCCCTTCTTTATTTTGTAAAGAATAAAGATGTTCAATAAACATCCCATTTTATAATTTTGTCTTGATATTTTAGACATTTTTTATCACCTAAAGCATTTCTCACAAGTTTTATCATGTGACATACATCAAAAATTGTATAAATATAATTTGGAACATTTGGTAACTTAAAATATGGCTTTAAATTTTCAATATCGTAGCAAGCTCCCAATTCGGTGCACATCCTAATATTACTAGGGGCACCATCAAATGTAATGGAATGAACTATTGCCCCAGTTTCATTAAGTAATTCAATGCACTGAATTAAGAGCATGGACCTTTCCTTTCCAGATAATCCTGAAATTAGAAAATAGCCTACTGGAATCTTCCAATGGTCATTAATAGGTACTGCCATAAACACCAATGCATATTTTGTCAATGGAACATTGTCCATGGCAAAAGAATCAACTGATCCAAATTCAATCCCCCCATAAAACCGATTGTTATTATAAATTAATTGTTCCCTAATTGACATTTCATCGATGCAAATATTGATAAAAGTTTTCTTTTCTGCTACTTTAATTTTTATTGCATTCAAGGCTTCAGCTGTGAATCCTGGAGCAGCATTTATTACTCGATACCATTGCTTAATTGTACTTGGGTGTGGCAAAAGATTTTTCCACACAGAACGAACATATGAATATGCTCGTGGGGAATAAAAGTGGAGAGCAAGAGCAAAGCTTCTTATTTTTTCTGAGTATTCCTTTCAATTGTTTCTTTATTATTTCGTGAATGCTATCTGGTAGTAATTGCTAAAAATTAAAATTTCTTTTGATTCTTTTTGTTTATAAAATTAAATAACATTAATAGTACTCACCAGCATCTGTTCTCCAGCCTGTTCCGAAAGCAAGTTTTTCTGTTTTAAATGAGCAACCACGTCTTCCAAAGACTTAATCTTTTTGTGTAATAAACGGTTAGCATCCTGAAGTTTTTTAATTTTACTTGTCTGATTTTTATAGTTTCGCTTCACCAAATCTATGACTCTTTTTGCTCTTCTTGGCGTTTTCACATGTGTTGGGGAAATCTCGTTAATGTACCTTGGTTCTGAAAAACGTCTCCTTTTGGGGGTTGATTCTCCATCTAAAAATATTAAATAACCTCTATAAATATGTACACATAAATAAAAATTTCTCTTTTACCATTTAAGTCATTCATGACTGAGCATTCCTCTGAATATTCATTTATAAGTTTGATGGGTGTGTTCTCTGCAATTAAATCAATTTAGATTACCTACTTATTTTAACAAAATTTAATTTATGTCTTACCATCAAATGTACAGGACTGTAAACCAATAGTGGTCTCTGAAGTTTCTTCAACTTTTTTAAGGGACTCTCTTTCGGTGATATTTTCTAAAACAAAATTTAATTACTTAATAAACTAATAATTTTTTTAAAAAATACGGTACATTGAAAGTATGTTGGTACTTACCACCCTGACTAGTAGAAGGTAAATCAAAACTGCTTTTAAAACCTGAACCAACTGTATTTATTACCTTCCTGGAAGGTATGGCACCTATATTCAGTTTCGGTTTTGGTGAAAAGGAGTGTGGTTTATAATAATCGTCTGGTTGAAAATGTTTTGAACAAATATACAAATTTGTTACATTATCGCTTGGAAGTAAATTACACACTTTTATCCATTGGTTTTTAACTTCTTCACACAACGGAAAACTAAAATACGTAAAAATTTGTATAATTAATCATTGTTTAAAAACCTCAGAAGTACAACTTTACAATCTGCTGCTTTGCTTATCAAAAAGTGATTCGAATCCAGATGTAAATACTTGTGATACTGACTGAATCTAGGATATTTTACGAATTAAGCAATTATAAACTCAAAATAAAATGTGCCATTAAACAAGCTTACTAATTAATGAAATTGAACTTACCTGTGCAACATAATGTCGGCATGTTTTGGATCGTATTTATAATTGCATAAGAAACAATGCCTAATTAAGGGCATTTTTCACAAATATCGGCACAGAAAAATTGGTATAATCACACAAAAGTCTTAAAAAGTTAAACACAAGCTAAAACGACTGACACAAAAAACAACAAAGGTTGATCGTTGACGGCGTTGACAGCACGAATCTCGGCGTAGCCAAGCAGTGTTGCCAAACTACAAAATATAAAAAGTTCCAAGCTTATAAACCAAAAGAAAACATAATAACTAAAAATATCCTAACTATGTGTAGTACAATGGTAATACTTAGAAAATAAATAAATACCTATAAGTTTGTAATAAAGATCAGATTTAAAAAAAATAAATAAAATCTGGGTTAACATTTTTCATTAAGTATATAAAAATACACTTTAAATCGGAAGTTTTTCTTCGTTTGGCAACGGTGCTGCCAAGAAGACAGTATTTAAGAAAGTATATAATGACGCCATTATACATATGCACGCGCAAGCGTATATTATCCGAAACCCTATTCCTTTCTCTTTCTTCGTGAGGGACTTCTCACTCTACTACCCTTCTATACCTGTTAATTCTATGTATCTTACAAAAATATTGGGGCATGTAGCGAGACCTAAACCCTGAATATGTCAAATTCATGATGTGATGTAATATAAAAATTGCGGGCTGATTTCAGCGCAGTTGCTAGATAAATAATAGTAAAATGTTATGGTTATACTGGCATATAAAAATCAAGGGTTTTTTGCTCTGACCTACGCTCTAAACATACACAAGAAAAACGCCCCAATTCTCAGAATTTTCGAAAATAGGTCACGCCAAAAATGAACCCACTAACGAAGTTTTAAAGAAGTATTTTTTTATTTCAACATGTAAAGCCGGGACCAATGCCATGGTTCTTCTTACTCATGACTTGCCGAACCACAAACCGCTAAAGAAATGTTTCATTGTTTTAAAGCTCGGCTTGCATGGGATACCCCTCAACAACAACAGTACCAGCCTAATCCATGGGTTACAGGCACTCCACCTGGTCATATGGGTCGATCTATCCAACCTTTCCAAGGAGGACAGTCGATGCCAGGTAAATGCTGCTGGTGTATCTATTGCGATTAGGCTTGTTTTTCATGCATTCGATTTACGATGGTTTCACTGATATGACAGAGTTCTTTTTCGAAAATATTTATGCGGAATTCTTACAACGTCGTATGAAATAAATATTTTAGGTTTTAAAGCCGACGCGACGGTTAAAAGTTAATAATTTTATTCATAAATCACAAAAAGTACTATAATCGAGTCATTTTTTAACGACATTCGTAAGTGAAAATAGCTTTGCTAAAGATATTTCAAAAAACAGAATAACAGTTATAAAATTTAAAATTGTTTGCTCTAAAATTTGATCTCATTACTTGATACAATTTAAGGGGGCAGGCCAAGAACATCGCTTACCCTCCCAGACTCAGTATATAGGAGGGCGAAAATGAAGAATTTATCTTTAAATATACACTTGTATTGATATTTGCACAAAAAAATTAGGTCCGCCAATTCAAGCTGGTCCATCCATGCAGCAGCAACAAATACAGGGTTTTCATGGACCTCCATTTGTACAACCTACTTTTCATGGACCACCAATGCAACCATTTAATCAGGAACCACAAATGCAACAAGGACCAATGCAAACTATTCAGAATATTGGGCAGCCAGGGGCATCAATTGCAGTATATACCGCCGCAACAACAACAACAGCAACAACCATTCATGCCACAGCCCTTACCGCCGGGGTGCAACAGGGCCAATGAGGTCAGTATTTTACATTTTATTTTATATATATATATATATATATATATATATATATATATATATATATATATATATATATATATATATATATATATATATATATATATATATATATATATATATAGGTCAATAAATGTCAATACTCATGCACATAGTCAGGGTCCAAAAATAAACATAAAAGCCTATACAAATATGGGTTCGCCAGGCCTTCATTTTCGAAATACAGAATGTTAAAATTTTTATTTAATTTTCCCCATTTTTTATATATATATATATATATATATATATATATATATATATATATATATATATATATATATATATATATATAAATACAGGGTGTTACTTAATGGTATGTCATAATTTGAAGGAGGCATTCCTGATCGATTTTAAGTCGAAAGTTCATATAAACGTGGGCCCTAAATGCTTAGTTATTAAGATACAGGGTGTTAAGTTTTAATTTTGCTTTCGTTTTTTCTTAATTAATCTTTAACAAATGACCTAGCGGTACAAAATTTGGGATCTGGGGTTTCTGAGGCGAGAAATTTAAATTCGTCCACGCTTTTGATGTTCTAGTAGAGGGCGCCAGCTACGCTACCTCACTTGATTTAGATGTCGTAACTTTTTTTAAACTTAGAATATTGACCTGTTTATTAAAGAATAAGTTACTATAAATCCATCTGCATCAAAAAAGTATACTTTATTTAAGTCTCTAGGAGCAGCGGTTCTCGAGATAAACACACTTTAAAGGATCCCACAATTTTTTTATGGAAACTGAATTTTGGCCAATTGCTTTCAAACTTTGCATAGTGATAATTCTTAACACGATGATCAAAGGTCTTTCAGGGCACAAAAGCCGAAAACGCCTCCAACCCCCCTAAAATCACCCTCAAAGGTCCCCAATTCCCCAGTGACTATATATATATATATATATATATATATATATATATATATATATATATATATATATATATATATATATATATATATATATATATATATATATATATATATATATATATATATATATATATATATATATATATATATATATATATATATATATATATATAAAAGTAAGAATGTCAATACTCATGTTTAAATAAAAATAAACATAAAGCCTATACAAATATGGGTTCGCCACTAATTGCTAAATACAGAATGTTAAAATTTTTATTTAATTTTCCCATTTTTTAAATAAAATCTATGATAATGTAAATATTGAAGTAAACATTGGTATCCGGGGGTTTTTTGATATGATGGTTCCAGCCTAATCCTATTACGGCTCTTATACCCAGTTGCAGAAAGCGTGATTAGTACTTAGAATGGTTAACGAAATGTCAGATTTTGACAGGTTGCCTACTAAAACCATTGAATAACACTGACATAAGGTTCTGTTAAACATTCTAAACCTTCATTAACTTTTGTGCAACCCGGGGTTACTCTGATAAACACCCTGTATCTCGGAAACGATGGCCTTGCGGACCCATATTTGTATTGACTTTTATGTTTATTTTTGGACCCTGAGTATGTACCTGAAGTATTGACATTTTTTCATGAATCACCCTGTATAAGACTTTTACATTATTCTTTTGTTTTGGTTGCATGCATAACTAATTGAGTATAGAACTTAAGTTTCATACAAATGACGTCAGGGCTAAGAGGTCCTCTTTTGAAAACTCTAATTGTGGACATTTTGGAATTATCATAGAAAAAGTGTATTACTTCTTTAAATATATGTTGTTTGTTGTTTCTAGAACTTTATTAAATTATAAAATATACAGGAACTGATCCCTAAAAATTAAAGGGGATTGATAAGCTTACAATTTGTCTTATCAGTAGAGGTTTGGCTGAAGCAATGCATTTAGTGTTTGCTTAGTCAGTTATGATTTAAGTCGATTTAATATTATACGCAGAAAAGCTATATAGATTTGAGCTTTCCGTAGCAATATTTCATGACTGACACAGTAGAAAGTATTTGTCAAGATATAAAGCACTTCCACAGCCATATCTCTATTGATATTTATATCCAATTACTCCCGAAATAAGGAGAGAGCAGCACCTGAATTTCCATTTGTCTAAACAACAAACTAGCTCCAGTTTCGCATTTTGTGCCGAAAATAAAATGTTATGATTCTTAACTAGCTTGTAAATTATTTTGGCGCCTTGTTGATATTAAGCATAATAGACTTTTTTTAAATAGAAACTGTTGAAGTCGATCCTCATTAAATGTTATATGTTAAAATGTATACAATATATTTTTTCTGATATATCATTTCATGTTATGGATTTTTCTATCTTTAATAAAAATGACTATTAAGAGTCCATTTGCGCCGCGAAAATTAGATCCAATTTGGGGTTTGGGGCATAATGTTTTTCTTAAAAGCGGTATAAGTTATTGATAATTTTCAAAAACTATATGAAAGCTAACACTTAAATCTAGGCTTCTGCTGTAATAGTTTTTTAAATTTGGATTTAGTTTTTAATATTTCTTTGAGTGAAAGACACCCTACAATCGGTTATGTTTAGATACTATTTTCCCTTAACTCGACTCATATTTCAAAAATCCGTTACAGCAGAGGCATAGATTATTTCCTTACCTTTAAAATGGTGTATAATTTATGTCATTTAAGTCGAAAATAGTAGGCTTGCAATCAGAAACAACACGCATTGATACACCGAATTTGGAAGAACCTAAATAAAATATAATATTTTTAATGCGACTATACGAAAGTTGTGGTAGTGGGAGTGGGAGTTTGTTAACCTTCGCCCACCGTCTCCGCGTCCTTTCGCCCGACCCCTAAGGTGTAGCGTAAATGCACTTAAGACACTTTATCTTAAAACCAAATCACCCATGCATTACTATCATAAGCAAAATTCATTAATCATTTATAGTTTATGTCCTTTAAGGCATTGACAAATCTCATTCTGATAACTTATGTAATGTACATTTTTTAATAGACACATCCTGCATCATCCTATTGGGATGGACAAAATCAATATCTCGCAGGAGAACAGGTATTTGAAATATAAAGTTTGGTTTTTGCGTAGATTACTTTGGGTTAAGTATGTATTAATTACACAGTGCTTAATTAGAGTGTTGCATGTGCATTTGTTTACCTTCTAAAACACCTGAAAAGTATATTTCACGCGTCTAATAATTTGCTCATTAATGAAGCCAAATTTTTAAAGTGCTTCAACTATATTATACTAAATTTAAAAACCCTTTTTTGGAACACATCATATAAATATAAAAATATTTTCACACATAAACCATGTAATATTCAAAACTTACCACCTAACAAAAACGGAATACGTTAATTAAACCAATTATTAAAATAACAGTTTGAAGTTCACTAGATAGTTAATGATAATATATGACCGTTTACAATACAATCTTTTTAATCTGGACAACTAAATGCAAGAGGTGTGTGCGGATTAGTGAAATGTCCGGATTACTGAAGAGTAGGATATAAGCGCATAAGTTTATTACATTCATTTCATAGGGAATATATTAATAAATAGTTATATATTTTATATCTAACACTTTTTCCTGCTTCAGTTTGGTTTATTATTTTAGACTCTTGTTGCAAACCTAAAAAAATGTTAAGCTTTCTTTTAAACATTATTTTTCACAATGCTACATACTAATTAATACAAAATGTAGCAGGCTAACTCAATGAGTTAACAGAGAACTCCGGAATCCGCTCGTTAACGCCATCTGACAGATTTCAACTCGAAAATCCTCAAGCGCGTCCGGATTATCTTTAAGGCAATTGCTGCGGGTTACTGGATGTCCGGATGTCCGGATATGTCGGGATTAAAGAGGTTGAACTGTTCCTATACCGGGTGACAAGGAAATAACTACCGAGCGTTTTATTATTATTTTTTTAATAAAAACACATAGCATTTAAATTTTAGGGTAATATATTGTGTCATCAGATATCGATTTTGTATAACTACAGTATCATCTGCCTATCACTTCACACGGCAAGAGTTTTTGTATATTTTTTATGATTAGGAGTCTGCAAGCCATTTCTAATATAAAACCTGTATTATATCCTATACCTATCTTCAATTGTTTTCGATAAATTTGCAATTGAAAATGTCCAAACGACCGCATATTATGTAGTTATATAGGAAAATAAATATAAAAATTTAATATGTGCAATTTTACTTCTCTTGGCTACTTACGCCGCTTTTCTGGAAGTACTTCAAAAAGTTTGATTGCATGCACTGTATTGAAGATTAGATTTAAATAAGGCATATATTTCAGAACATTTTTGATTTTGGCGATCGTTGTCTAAACACAATATGAGCTATTTTGTTTGTTTATGTAACAGCCCAATGTGTGATCATTTGGATATTTTCAATCAGCACTTTTTCGTAAATGAATGAAGATAGATATAATAACGATTTTATTACAGGGTGTTCCATTTAAAACAATAAACTTCACGTCAATTTCGGTTAAATTGGAAGTGCTAGTAGATGTTATTATTTCTAAAATTGGAAGGAAATGAAGAAACTTCGTATTTTGTATAAAATTTTATTCAAACAAATATCCTAGCAGAGTCGTTTCAAAAAACCATCATAGCTATTCGCCAAGGAGGAATACAGCATTTGGAGTGTACATAATTAAACAAGACATCAACACACTTTGACATTATTATGAAAATTAATAGTAAAACTGTGAATGAAAGCCCACATTTTCCTTCAAAGGTGAATTTAAGAAAAATTTATACCCCAATAAGATACCAACAAAATGGTAAATTTTTTAAAACTTTTTTAAAATTCACCCTCTTAAAGGGAAAATGTAAGCTTTCATTCACAACTTTACCTTTAATTTTTGAACTTAATAATGTCATAATGTGTTGATGTCCGGTTTACATATTTTGTACGCTCCAAATGCTGGGAGTCCTGCTTGACGAATAGCACTGATGATGGTTTTTACCGAAAGTGCTCTGCTAGGATATGTGTTTGAATAAAAATTTTGCTCGAAATACAAAGTTTCTTTATTTTTTACATACGTGCACATGGCCATAATCCATTTTCGTTTATATTTAAAATTGGCATCTGATGACACCTTATATCTTCCCAAAATTTTAAAGCAATATGTTTTTATTCAAAAAAATCAAAGGCTTTGTTGTAATTCCGAACGTCATCCGGTATATTTTAAATATGCCAAAGACAGTTATTCTGCCTATTGCAATAAAAGTTTTGTAAAGAAATATTTTTTTTTACTTAATTGTTGCACCTGCTTTGATTATATACCTACATCTTTTTCCTATATTTAACCTAGAGATTTATTTATACAAAGATCAGAATATGGTAATTTGGTTTCTCCTAGTAAATTATATTAGTTGTGCAGCAAATAATATTTAAGATTTAAAGCTTTTTTATTACTGCCTAATTACTTGATTATTAATTTCTTTTGCGGACTTGTTTGTTGCCCTAACACCAACACCAACGCATAGTATTAACAATATTGTATATGGTATGGTCGTTTAAAGCATTGCTGTTTTATCCTTGAAATCCTAAGATCGAATCCCGCAAAGTCGTCACATTTTAATTGGATTATTATTTTCAATTAGTTTATTTTTGTTTTTTAATAGTATTTTAAAAAACTTAAAATTGTGATGAAGGAGATCATGGGAGAATCATGTTTAATATTTAAGAAAAACCATAAGGGTTTACACATGCAATGATTTACTGGCGGCAGTGATTTCTGGCGTGCCAGTAAAATTAAAATTCGCATGTAAACGGCTACTGGCGCGCAAGCTTCATTCATGCATGCTTGGATTAGAAAGTTGGGAGCCCTCCAAATTTTTATGCGCCAGTAATAAATTTTCGGATCATTTTTTCAAAGAAACCCACAAAAAAAAACAAATAAATTCAACACTCAGCCTTCCTAGGTATGCCACTGACAAGCGCAACGTGTTTAGACGTTGCCTCGAATACTGCCAGCGATATATTATTTTTTGGCAGGAAACACTTGTTGACGATTTTACTTACGTTTTAAGGTTATATCTGAATAGTTTAAAAGTTAGTTTGAAGGAGTGAAAATCAGAAACATTTATACAATTTTTGTTGGCATAGGAACAATTTCCTTGTTCATATGCCTTTCAGTGTCCATTCTGAATGATATAAATGTAAAAGGAGCCAGAGGTAGCGCCTATACACAGATGGCACGAATAATGAATATGGAAGGATTTAGCCATATTGACATAAAATTCAAAATACGTTCAATAAGAAATGCTTATACGTTAGAACTGGGAAAAATTGAAAAAAGCAAGAAATCTGGTTTGGGCACATATAAAGTCCACATTCCCCAAGTACCATGGTTTAAGGTGGCTAATAGAATTTTGCACCAAGTGGTGCTAATAAGAGAAATACAGTTATCAGAAATTGTAAGTATGTATGTATGTATAGTTGGATCATTTTTAAAATGAAAATTCGGTACCATTTGAAAAGAAAAAACATAAAAAGTTGCAAAAAAGATTTGGCGGCGCCTTTGCTTTTTATAATGTGCCGCTTCCCGCAGGTGTCTGTAATAATGGACCATATAAAAAGCAAAGCCGACCGACAATAAAAATTAAATATTTTTGCTACTTTTTATGTTTTTTTTTTTTTTCAAGGAGCACCGAATTTTCATTTTAAAAATGATCCCACTATATGTATGTATGTATGTAATAATGCTGAAAGACTCTTTGTAATTATAAAACTCCGACCCCGAATGGCTAGGTCATTTCAAGACTACATTTTTCTCATCCAGTGCTCCAGCGCAATGGGGACAATTCCACCTTGCAGAAAACCCTTGTATAATTCTGTTTCATTGTTTTTTAGTACTTGACACCTACAAAAAATCATATTACATAATAAAGGTTTTTATTTTAGATAGTAGAAGATCCCATTGACGAAATTAGTCAGGTAGGTACCTTGACAAGTAAAAATGATTTTCTAAAAAATAAACATCAAGCAACCCACTAAAATAAATTGATTTGACTGTTTTGGAAAATCTATCGCATACTAATTACAAAAGCTGCTTGAGGATTCCTTGCGTTAAAATCAATCAATCAGTTCAATGGTTTCCAAAGCTTTGAGCTTCTTCCGTTCACCTCACCACCGTCACCCATAATGGTGCATTCGAAATCAGTTTTTCCACCCATTTACAGCCATGTTTTTTTTCCGTTCTTCTTCTTCAATTCGACAAGTATTGTAATAGAGCTCTTCTCGATATAATATTATGATTATTAAAAGAAAAATTATTTGGCTTTTCTCCAGAATAAAGATATTTATATATTATTTTAAAAAATTATACTTTTTTTGGAGATTATTATGGAGAGCTAGTCTGCTCTCGCAATAATAGTGACAAAAAACATGAAAAGACATAAAAAGGTTTAATTCTTTATAAAATTGATTTGTTTTAAGTACTATAATAAAATAATTATTTTTATGAAATTATATAAAAAAAAGAAAATAAACTTACTTGAAAACATTGGCAACGTTATTATACAGATATATATATATATATATATATATATATATATATATATATATATATATATATATATATATATATATATATATATATATATATATATATATATATATATATATATATATATATATATATATATATATATATATATATATATATATATATATATATATATATATATATATATATATATATATATATATATATATATATATATATATATATATATATATATATATATATATATATATATATATATATATATATATATATATATATATATATATATATATATTATTTCAAACTTATTGGTTATCGGACGGACGGGTGTAGCACATAAATTATTTGATTATATTACTTAAAACAGATAAGAAACTAAAAAATTGTGTTTTATTAACTGGCATTGACTTCTGACATGACTTTTTTATAAAAAATAGTTACTGGTGAAGGTACACGTGTAGGTACCTTTAATATTTAAAAAAAAATAATAATAATAAAAAAAAATAAATAAATAAAACTTTTAGCCATATAGATAGGTTTTTATAGTTTATTTTGATATTCCCAGAAATTAAAATAAACTATAAAAATTATGATTATTATAAACTTGTTAATCAACGAACGCAAGATTTAGGTATGTATACAAGAGATTAAACTCAAATAAAACATTTAACACACCTACACCGTGATTTCATAACCTTAAAAGTACCGTGGCTGGCACGCCATATATACAGGGTGTAAAAAATATGATGCTCACGATTTTAATGGGCGATAGTGGAGCTCAAAACAAGTCAAAAAAGCAAAAAACATGGGTCAAAACTTAATTGTTTTTAAAATATGGCTTTTCAAAATTTACAAAATGGCAACAGCGTGCCCACTTCATCACATGTTTACAGACGTCCAACGTTTTTTGCAAGGTTTTACTATTTACACTTTTTTCAAAAAATGTTTATTTACATTTTTATTTGTAATCAAAAAACAAATAATTACTTATTAAGTTGACTATCCAGTTTAAGAAGACAAATTAGTATGTTTTAAAACAGTACTTTTTTATTTTGCTTAAAGAATATAAAGTTTCTAATTATAAAAAAAGAGAAACAGCTACATTTTAGTTTAAATAAGTTGCTCAAAATGTCGTAACCCAGTTTTCACTTTTTTTTTTACTTTTAACACTCTCCTTCTGCCTAATTAATTCAGCACCACTGAAAGCTTCATTGCAACTAATAAAAACAGACAAAAATACCGCAACCAATACACACAATAAACCACGGCAATAAACGACTCACTCCACGAACTTCACGCTACGGATAGCGCTGTTGCCAGTTGTTTCTTAAATTTTAACTGAGGAACAATATTATTATTTTTTAATTTGTAAACTTAAACATTTAAAACTTAGTTTAGCAAATGAATCTACCAGTGAGCGATTAAGACGAAAGTTGCCAATTGTTAAGCTTTTCAGATTTAATTGCAACCAAAGTTTATGTCTTTGGTATTGTTTAGACAAAAATCTGTCAAGCTTTGACACATATGTCATATAAACTTCTTGACTTGTTTTTAGCTCCACTATCGCCCATTAAAATCGTGAGCATCATACTTTTTATAGTCTATAAAAGGTGTAAACTTTTAATGGCGTAAAAGTCCAACTGGCGTTAGGTCTGACCCCCCTTTTGAACCTAAAGGTATGTACAGACCAAAAAAACATACAAGAGCAAACATCAGCGAACAAACGTTTTTCTTTAGGTACACACCGAAAATACATACAAGAACAAACATCAGCGAACAAACGTTTTTCTTTAGTGTAGACAGTAAAAACGCGAACAAACACATTTGTTTGTTCTTGTTCATACATGTTCGAGTAGACGTGGGTACATCAAAAGGTATGTACACACCGAAAAAGCAAACAAGAACAAACATCAGCGAACAAACATTTTTCTTCAGGTGTAACACCGAAAAAACAAACAAGAACAAATATTCGTTCTTGTTCACTTTCTTTGTATGTTTTTTGTTTATTGTTCGCTTTTTCTGTCTACATAGCGCAACCAAATGTTTGTTTACTCTTGTTCGACTAGTTGGAATAGTTATGGATGACCATAAAAACAAAAATTCTCTTTGGTGTACCGACATCCACTGGAACATGTGCGAACAAGAACAAACAAACGTTTGTTCGCTGATGTTTGTTCTTGATAGTTTTTTTTTTTTTTGATGTACCGACGTCTACTCGAACATGTATGAACAAGAACAAACAAATGTTTGTTCGCGTTTTTACTGTCTACACTAAAGAAAAACGTTTGTTCGTTAATGTTTGTTCTTGTATGTTTTTTCGGTGTGTACATACCTTTCAGTGTAGACAGTTAAAACGGCGAACAAACGTTTGTTTGTTCTTGTTCGCACATGTTCCAGTGAACGTCGGTACATCAAAGAGAATTTTTGTTTTTATGGTCATCCATAACTATTCCAACTAGTCAAACAAAAGTAAACAAACATTTGGTTGCGCTATGTAGACAGAAAAAGCGAACAATAAACAAAAAACACATACAAACAAGGTGAACAAGAACGAATGTTTGTTCTCGTTTGTTTTTTCGGTGTGTAGATACCTTAATATTATATTCTTTATAAAATAAAACACCCCGGCATTTTGTCAAAAACTGAAAGTTTATTTAGTTTTTTTAAAAACCAGTATATAAAACTTTTTAGTTAGTTATTGTGCAATTGTTTAAAGATATTAATCAATGGCGACAGGTTGGTGGTCTATTTAATTTAAAAGTAAATTACACCTTGTAATAAACATTTGAAAAGGGAATTACAAGCCCTATGTGACTGCCTGTAAAAATACGAGTTCCATTTAAAAGACTTAGGACACTTCCTGCTAAAGGGGAAAATAATGTTTTACATTAGGTTGGATGACAAGTTGGGTTTTATATCCTAAATATACATGCAACTTTTAAAAAATACCTTTTTAACAACAAAGCAAAGCTGTGACAGACGGAAAGACACAGAAGGCAAATATATCTTATGAAACAAATGATAGTGAAAAAGTCTATGTTTGAATTTATAGTAAAATCCACAGGGAGAACAAAATATTCAAAAGTAAAAAGCTTTAATCTAAAAATAAAATAATAACATTAATTGAAGAGTGGAAGTACGAAAGGGAGTAAGTGCCAAAACTATTCTTTCGAGATAAATGGGAAAAACTCAGTATAATTTGAAATAATAATTTTAATAAACGTTTATTGAGTAAATTGTCTCCTAATGTACCGGAGAACTTAGAAATTAACACAAAATGTAAAAGTCCCTTAAAAAAAAAAAAAATATAGAAAAAAAAAACAAAATTGATTTTTAAGAAAGGGGTAAGTGCCACACTAGTTTCTTAAAACATGGGACCAAGGAATTTTTAAATTTTTCCTGCCTGGGAAAAAGGTGCAGCTGTGTTTGTTTCACTTTCAGGTGTTTCTACGTTAAGTAGCTCCCTGTAAAATCTTTGTGTTCAGGTTTATTAAGGAAATCAATCATAAAATACGTGACTGATGAAATGGCACTTGTCACCCGTCTAAGAAAACCACTGTGTCGCAAGTGGGCAGCGCCACCTTCAAAATACATATAAAATAGGCGTTTCGCTTGGCACTTGTAACCTTTTGTCAGACATTCAGCATGTTACTTAGCACATTTTTAGAGCTATAACTTAATTTTGGAAAATTTGGCACTTACCCCCTTGGTATTTCCCAAATTCTTCAATTGTAAAATCTAATTATCTCGTTTTCTTATGCTTCTTATATATTATTCTAAATTTAATGTATTTCTATACTTTTTAGCATACAATATGATTTTTAAGAAATAGGTAAACCTCGGTTTAAACAACCTTTTATGTTCTGGGGACCTAACCAACCTGGTAATCCCTTCATGCAAGGTAACTATCAGTCGTCGCTCCCTATTTTAATAAACACGGGTCACCCTCCGCCTCGACTCCCCGCCCAATTATCAACACTACAATCAGCATATTTGCCAATGATGCAACAAAATTTTAATCCCAATCAGAATTCTTCGCTCCTCAAAACCAGCCAGTTTTTCCAAACAACATGAACAATGTACAGTACAATCGGGGTAACATGGGTGGTCAAAACAAAAGAGATTGGTCTATGCAGAAAAGAAAGGTATGTTAAGTTTGCATTTATATTTTAAAAACTAAAACAAGTCAACTCCCCGAAAACATTAAGTTCTCTATAAAACTCTTAATATATTTTTTAAATTTGTAAACAAATATTCAACGCAACTTTTAATGTAAGTATGAGATATTTAATTTTTTATCAGATATTTAATTTCGATGTGCCGGTTATTCTAAATCATCATCAGTATTATTTATATTTTGGACACCATATTGAATTTTTGTATTTTTAAACTAATCATAAAAACCCTTTTTATTGATGTATAGCAAGTTCGTACTTTTTGGATATTTTAAAATTGCAAAAATCCAATATAGCGTCCATACGGAAAGTGAAAGTTGAGGATGATTTAGAATAGCCGAAACGTTGAAATCAAAGATCTGAAGCTATAATTGTATTCTACATAAAAAATTGTTTTGAAAATGTTTTCACTGATTTTAAAGACAGTTACAAACAAGAATTATACAGAGCTTTATAGAATATGTTACGTTTTCGTGTTTTTTTATATATCAAAAACAACAAAATTCTCCAAAACTTAAACCATTTACCGGTTTGTCTATCTTCCATATTTTTTGAAATTCCAATAAAGGCATTACCAAAATGGTTCACACGGTATATAGACCCTTAAAATGTGTGCTTTCGTATGTAAACCATATATCAGTTAAATAATCCCAGCTTTATATTTATTTGGAGTTCTTATAGGTCAGTGGTTATTTTGCATTATAGAAATAATCGGGTGTTTCTTAAAAATTACCTGTAATCAATGAAAATATATATATTTTAAAATGATTACTGAACTGAACTTTTTAAGGGTGCCCCAACTGGGGCCCCCCCAAAAAAGAAGGTATTTTGCGGGGGCTTTTGGACCTGCCCGCACCCAGGGGTTGAATAAAAGCAAAACGGCCATCAGTTGTTAAAAAGTAACTACTGTAAAAATTTAATAGGTTTGTAATACTACACGTTTTTATTATAAGAAAAATTTTATTTAAGAATTAGTAAAAAAAGGTTTATTTGTTATTTATTTAAAAAGAAAGGATAAGAACTTTTTGTTACCTTTATTGTGCTTTATTTGAAGTATTGTTTGGCAAGCATATCTGTAAAGCTGACGTCGGGAAGGGAAGGAGTTGTAAACCAAACATGGCTTACTTTATACTAATTTAGTCTGTTTTTAAATTTTTTGCTGTCATATGACTTTGAAGCGATCTGAAATGATCAATTATTTTTTTAAAGGGAAAAAATGTTTTTTCTTTAAAACTCTATGAATTAAAATTGTGAATGTTTTTGTTTTTGGCAAAACCTTTAAAAACTGATTTAATAAAAAATTTCTGGTTTCCAAATTTAAGTTTTATGGGAGCTGATTCAGAAGGAGAAAGTCAAATATAAAAAATCATAAGCTAAACATTAAACCCAACTCCAAATGGCGGCTCAACATCACCACCATCAATACTTACAGAACCGGAGCCAAATTAACTAATTAAAGACTATGGTCGTTTCTAGAATGGCTAGTTTAGATTTTAAAAATCTAAAAAACATATTTACACGATAACCAAAACCCAAAAGGGTTTAAATTGGTTGATATAATGTCTAAAACCAAGTAGGTTGATGTTTTAATAAGAATAATTCCTTTATTGCAAAAAGTTTTCAAACTGAACCGAAAACGTCAGCAGAAGGTTGGGTTGAGGTCGTACATAAATTATTTTTTATGGGTCAAACGTAAAAAAAATTTAAAGTATGATTAAAATTTTTTTTTTCACAGGTGTTTTTTTGATAAAGGGTAATTTTTTTTTCCCCACCTCTTTTTTCCCGATTGATACCCCGGCACACAAAAATAAAAAGTGGTTTGTATATTGGACCAGACCTATTCATCATATTTTTTTTTGATACTGAACCAAAAACAAGATTCGTTGGCCCATACGCCCCCAAAATATTGATAAATTTAAAAAAATTCATTACTGCAATTTTCAGCTTTTTTTCGCAATTTACTAAAATTTGAAAGGTGTACAGTCAAACAGTCTTCGATTTAGTTTCAGCTATAAAAATACATAGAAAATGTTTGATCTTCTCTCATATTTTTTTTTTTTTTAAATACAAATTTTCCTTTTAAGCTATTTTAGCATTTTTTCAAAATTTTATCATAATTTTGAGGGGTTTTTTTTAAAACGAACTTCGGAGTTTTTAGGATCAAAAAAAGAAACAATTTGATCTTTTTAATAAATTTTTTCTTTTTTTTATTACTGAAATTTTTCGCAAGTTTGGCAATTTTCAGCATTTTTTCGAAATTTTACAAAAATTTTTGGATGGTGACAGTAAAACAGTTTTGGATTTAGATTCAGGGATCACCATTAAACATATTTTATCTTTTTTTAAATAAAATTTTTCTTTATTTTCATTTCTAATTTTCAAGTTTTTATTTTTACTTTTTTGGCAATCTACTTAAAATCGGGAAAAATTAAAACGGACTTTTAAATTTTAGTTTCAAAAATCAAATACATGAAACATACTTAATTGTTTTTATTTAAAAAAAAATTTCTTTTTTATTGTTGAATTTTTTCGCAATTTTTAAGTTTTTAAAAAATTTATCAAAATTTTGAGGGTAAAGGGGGCCAAAACAAATTTTAAAACCGCATAAAAATACATACAGGTGGATGGTCTTAAAATGTTAGACCATTTTTTTATTGTTTAGGGCCGGGTTTAATCTTTCTTTTTTACATTAAAAGCTAACGATTAAAAAAACAACGGAAAAGGCAGTTTAATTTCACTGTTTTACTTTTTTTGGTTTTGTTTTATTGTTTACTTTTTGTTGATTTATATATATATATTAAAAGGTCTGAACGAAACCACCGACCATGGAAATACGTGTATTCAACCCCCCTTCTACCACCCGCTATGTTCTCTCCTACAATTCCCCCGCTAACGAGCGCGCCGAACTTGTCCGACTTTAGACTGTTTTTAGGGAATAAATATTATTTTTCATTTTTATAGAATTATTATTAATTTTATTTGTAGAACCTTTGTTTAATTTCGGCAACAAAAATACTTATGAAAACAAATAATCTACACAGAATATGGCATATCGTAATTTTGCCTACTTGCTTCCAAGCGTGCAGTACCTTCCTCCAGCGATGTGGGTAAACTGATCCGAGCCGAACGAGATCAGGACGCCATCGCCTTTCGTCGGACGGCGATACGGTGAGCCCGAACAACGCACACCCCATCGAATATTGCCTATGCTTTAACATACTATGTAATTTCCTATGGTCGGTTCCGTTTCCCGACCTGTAATATATATATATATATTATATATATATATATATATAATATATATATATATATATTTATTATTATATATATATATATATATTAAAAAATTTTATATATATATATATAAAATATATATATATATATATATATATATTTAAAAATATATATATATATATATATATATATATATATATATATATATATATATATATATATATATATATATATATATACAGTAAAGCGCAGAGACTCGAACATGGGGCATCCTGGACGATTTTTGGGTGACCTAAAAACGCCCAGCATTGCCCTTAATTTTTGGAAAAAAAAATAAATCTCCCGGGAAAAACAATCAATACGTTTATTCCCGAAATAATTCTTTATATCGAACGCCCGACAGCATAGTTGTACGGGGTCGATTTTTCACCAAAAGTTTTTTTTTTTAAAAAAATAATAAATTTTAATAATGGATGCAGAACTGGAAGAAAAATTAAAATTTTAAAAGGTATCACCTTAAATCCTGTAGGGGATTAGGAAATTTATTATTTATTTAAACTTACCCCCCCAATTTTCACTATTACCGAATATTAAAAACTTTTTGACATTTGGTTGTTTAACCCAGAAAACATAAACATGATAGTGCCCAGAAAAAAAACGAAAGGAAATGAAAATTTGTAGTGGCAAGTGTTATTAAAATCCTACAATTTCATTAATACAATTGAAACAGGTTAAATTTTGGGAAAAGATCAGTGGAAAAAATGTAAAAATATACCGGTCCTACAAATAAGAAAAACCCAGAAATTTTCCCTGATGATCATTTTAGACAATCAAATTTTTTAAACTGTAATGGAAAATAAAATAAAATTTATAAGAAACTGTTCTTCATGGTCTCACCAACGATTTTTTTTCCGGGGGCACGTAAAATCAAAATTTATGGTTTCCAGGAGAAAGGGCTAATAATCTACAAAATTCAATACAAATTAAAAATTCCTTTAGATTATTACCCTTAACATTCTAGCAAATTCAGAAGGCGTTTTTATGACAACCCTTTGGGATTTTTGGCTCAGGGAAAGGGGGTTTATTTGAGCATCTTGATAACTTTTAAAAGTTTTTTTTTTATTTTAATGCACATTAAATTTTTTTTAAATATCTTCTACGTTCCCTTATTTATTTGAAAAATTATTTTTTTTTTATTAGGAAAACTGTTTTTTTAAAACCGAGCAAACGTTTTCGGTCTCGAAGCAACTAATTTTTTTAAAATTTTTGCTATAAAAATCCGATCAAAAACGGTTGAGCTAGCTAGCTCCTGTTACTTGCCTAAAACACTGCATTTCTTACTGAAAATAAAAACGTATTTCACAACTAAACTGGGCAGATAATTTTCCAAATTTTTCACCGCATCCCCACCAGTCCCAACCAAAAATAGCCATGAAAAAGAGACGAAATTAAAAAGCAAGCCACAAATATTATTGGTATTTTAGAATTGGGTCATCAAAATCTCCGAGGGTCCTATGTTCGCAGTACGGTGCCTTTACTGTATATATATATATATATATATATATATATATATATATATAATATATATATATATATATATATATATATATATATATATATATATATATATATATATATATATATATTAATATATATGTATTTTTCTTAATTTGTAGTATATATCAGACAATTTAATTTATAAAATATTACAAATTCCCCTTAATCCCCTCAAGAAATCAATTAAGCTGCATATTCCTACCTGCATCCGCCACCACGGAAGCAAACCAGACAAATATGGTGCAATATATAATTGAATCCATCCTGCATTAATGCACAAACGTAGTTTTTTTTATTATTCTCGGTGACGCCACTGTAAGGTACCTGCATGTCCATCACGCCCGCTACCGAAGAACAGGTTTCGTCAACCTGCGGCAATCGGCGGCTGCTGGAAGCGGCTCCTTCGCCGAAGAAGGCCCCCAGGTCCCACCGGCGACTTGGCGCGTCTCCGGACCGCAGATCTCGCAGATAGTTACGTCAAAATCGTGGGCATTTTGCTTTATTACTTTGCTTTATTACATATTGTTACTTGGGAGTATTAGACCGGTCAAGACACCTCTTGGTGGCTAAGATTTTGGACCTGATTTTGGGTATGTCTTATCAAATGATACTAAAAATTACTTCTTTGTACGACCGGGTGTAAAATACAATTTTTCGCTCCCATTTGAAGGCGTAAAATTGCAGGTTTCAGCCCAAGGGCAAAAAAGGATAATTTTTTACTTATCGGGACTGTGACTGCTTTTGGTGATGAACCCCGAGTTCGAGGAGCGTATATAGTTTGTCTCAAAGTATACCGTGTTAGTTTTTGCCTTTATTTATGGATTATACCTGCCGACAACAATAAAACTGCGGATCGGTAGGTATTAAAGGACAGAACATTAGGGACGGACTCTAATAATATAAAGATTTATAATTTATTGTTTATTTAGGTAGGTATAATCTTAAAATTACATTAAAAAATTAAATATATGCAAAGTTTTAATAAATTTATAACTATATTATCTATACATAATTACATTTTTAATCTAAATCTAATTCTGTTTCACTATCAGAGTCATCATTAAGATTAATTACAATAGGATGTATGTTGTTTTGTATAGAAATGTAAGAGTCCTCAATTTTTATAATGTGCTGTACTGAATTTTTCCAGCGCTCTCAACTGGTATGTTAGTAATTACATTTTTTATCAAATTTTACAACATATTTTGCTTTGATCTTTGATTTTACTTAGTTCCACAAATGCTCTATGGGGTTAAACATACAGTGATACGAAGGAAGACGTAAGACAGTATGCCCAGCCTGTTCAGCCAAATTATCACATACATATTGTTTTTTAATTGCATATTAATTTAGGACTTTCAAAAGTTGCGCTTTTTTGTTACTGAATTCAAAATAAATATCATTTTCTAACAAATATTCCTGGATTTCAGTTTTGAACTTGATGAAGCTGGTGCTTTGTGTAGCAGACGGCTGTGGTAACTTGCGTAGATAATTTTGAAACCAGTTTTCAAACAGTTTTACACTTGTATCCTCATGATAATCCAAGCTAGAATCCTTAATATTCTTTCAGACAACACAAGCAGTTTGGGACAAACCGTCTTCTGAACCAGCGTGATTATGGTAATGCGTTTTCCTTTATTTAAAGGTCTTTCGTCTGACAGTTTTGACTGGAATCAACCCATCCTTTGGATACTGTATCGTGTATCGAACCATGTTTCATCAAGGTAAATTATGAATCTGTTTTCTTATCCTTTATCTTTTAATTTTTGGTAATTTTAGTTAACGAGATTCCATTATACTTGTTTTTGTCTATTTTGCGGTATTTAAATCCCATTTTACAAAAACTCTATGGAAGGTGGCACGGCTAATATTTATATTGGTTTCGTCTTCGTCTAGCTTCTTTTTGAGTTTATCCAAGGTAGGAACAACTCCACTTTCATAAAGACAATATATTTTCCTTCTTATTAGGTCCTGATCACTCTTGTCAATATGGTGAGATTGAAAATCACTAAGTTTTTTTTGTTCAATTCTTCACCAAAATTATATCCCTTATCGATGATATTAGAGTTTTTGTAAGAAGACAGGTTTCTTTTAAAGCTTCTTGTTTAATTAGTCCTCTACTGATTAAAGTTTCATACACATTTTTCACAACCTGTTTTGCATCTAATGACAAATAATTTCGACACGACATAGTTATATTCTCGTAAAACAACTTTTTCGAAACGCACAGTAAAAACGGTTATTCAACACTGCCACTAAAATATTAGCCGACATATTTATATACCTAATGGTCAATACTCAAGAAATACCTAGCCCACCCCTGCCATTATGAAATAATGGGTTTACCCAATAACAATAGGTTATAAAACGCATTATTACTGGTGATGAGTCTTGGATCTACAGGGTGACAATTTAAAAACTTTAAATGGCGATATTTTAGGAACGAAAAAATGAATCAAAAAACCCTTAAAACAGTTTCTATAAAACTAAGGGGGAACAAAAACAAGCATATTATCCCACCCTTATCAGCAACCCCTTGGACAGGGTGAGATAGACCCCTAGAATCTTAAATAGAAAGGGGGGTCGAGTGATACATCATTTTAAAGCTCTTGGAAAATGCTTTCCAATGATACCATAGAAAGCTACATTTCAGAAAATTCTTCTCTGTTTATCAAGGAAAACAATAAATAAAACAAAATTTTGAAATTGTTATTATTATTTAATTAAATGTTCAAAATGATTTCCGTTGTTTTGAAGACCATAATAAAGCCTATTTTCAAACTCTTCACGTACATATACAAATGTTTCTCTGGATATAGCACGGCATTCCTGAAATATTCTATTCTGGAGTTGCTCTAGTGACTCAGGTTGCGTTTTATAAA
>JAHBCN010010187.1:0-32767 GCA_019359885.1 Listronotus oregonensis | reverse complement strand
TTTTAAATATAGATTTAGTTATTAAGTTAATTCTAGAGTATTGTTATTTGGTATTTATAACATTATATATTTTAATATTAAAAAAAATTTAATCCTAATTATTTTTTTTTAAATTTAGTTTTGTTTGGATTTTAAGTATCTTAATAATATTTTGTGGAAGTGGGTTTTTTTAATAAAGAGAACCAAACGTTGAACACAGACAAATATAATTTTTAGATACTGATGACATTATCACAAAAGCTAAAACACCAAATCCATTTCTCACCTTTCAAAAATCCACAAAATAGACATTATCACTAATAAAAATCTATGAAGTATTTTTTATCAATACTCTAAATAGCCAGTATACACCTGAAGTACCCCGATTGTTCGGAAGGGACACCTGTTTGGAACTCTCCCAAAAGTTTATTGGCAAAACGTGACTTTTTCCGTTTTCACGGGCTTTAACTTTTCGATTATTGTCACCTGAGTGAATGAATTCAAAGAATGCCGCAGAAACACTCATAGGATCGCCCTACAGGTCTCATTCACTAACAAAATACCTTCAAGGATATTTTTTTAATGTTGCGTAGGGTATATTCTATTCCTTAAGCTAAGTCCGGACCGAATAAATGTTATTTCGAACAAGCTGGCCGAACAGAAGAAATAAAAGAAAATTTGTTATAATCTGGAAATGTTTACGCATCGAATAGAACATACCATAGTGTCATTACAACTCAAAAAGCTCTACAAAATAGTATATTAACTATTTTGAAATTATAAAAAAGTTACCTTTTTAGGTCACACTATAAGGATCAAGACATTCAAAAAATTACTAAGTTGTGACACTATAAAAATAATGAAATAAGACATTTATGAAATATTGGAATTTTTTTTAGTTGGTCCAACAGTTAAGAATAAATTTATACCTACAAGGCAACAGTATAGCGGCGAAAACCGAGTTTTAAAGTTAAAACCTTTATCCTAACTTTTTTTTTCCTGAAGGAAAACTAATATTTTTTTTATGGCTGCTAAAATGAAAATACGAAAATAAGTTCCTATAAATGTATGTCCCAAACTTTTATAACTTTTTAATCACAGAGCTGTTAAGTTTAAAATAATATTTTGTTTTATAAATGTAGTAGCCCAGTAAATGAAGGGACAACGGTGTAAATAAATCTGTACAGTATTTTCTTGGGGCGCAATTCTTAGGTCTTTGGGGATGCTTTCGCCCAAAAAAAAATTATCAACATTAACAGGTGGGAAAGGGCTGAAAATGGCCCCTCAAGGCCCGAAAAATGGGTTTCCCGCTAATATCTGCCAAAATATGCGAAATGGAGAATTTTTATATAAATAAAAAATAAAGATCGCTTTGTGGTCTACAAAAATGGTTCTTATAATTTTTTTCGAAAAATCTATAGTTTTTGGGATAACGGGACCCAAAAGTATTTTATTTTAGCTACCGCTCTACCACTAGAATGTCGCTATCTTCATGGATTCACTTATAAGCGGGCGGACGAATTGTTCCATTACTAGGGCAATAATGTACATTTTTTAATAATTCAAAGTTCATCGAAATAGAAAAACCCGTATCTATCATTGCATATGAGTTTAGGTCCATTCTGATTTTTCTAGAATATTAAAAAATGGGGTCAAAGTTTTTTTTCACAATATTTTGGGAGTATCCCATTAATTTATTGATATTTTTTGAAAAAAATGGTTTGTTAATAACATTTATTTTTTATAATGAGACCTTAGCAAGTGTTCAATGATCCCAGAAAATTTCCTTCACCATCTTTCTTGCGCTTTGATAAAAAATTGTTTTGCCCATCTGCATTTTTTAGCCTACTACCACATCTATCCAGTGTGGCATGTTATGGATTTTTCGACGGCAGTTTTTGCGAAAAATATTGGTGTTGCGAAAAAATGGTAAGGACCATTTTTATAGATTTCAAAGTGATCTTCATTTTTTGTGTTAACAAAAATTCTCTAATTCCCATATTTTGGCACTTGGGGAGCCATTTTAAGCGGGTTTCCACGCCAGAATCGTGTTAATGTCTTTGTCGCTCAAAAGTATTGGCGAAGACCTCAGAAATGCGCCATAAATGAAAACTGTACAGGATTATTTACAGCTTTGGGTACTTTCAGGTCTTCAGTTACTGGACTATAGGTAAACATATATAGTCTAAGGATTTCCTAAAATAATATTTATAATCATGTCAACCCTGGGAAAAGGTTAAAATTTGCAATTCTCAATGTTTTTATTACTTTATCTTTTTCTAGGGTTGGAAGTTTGCAATATCACAAATGGTATGTAAAAGCTTTACTTAATTAGATTTTTTTTGGCAATTGTATTTGCTTCAAAAATTGTGCCGTTTTCAAGTAGAAAAAACACATGTCTGCAATATGAAGTCAGCAATACAAATTACCGATATAATTACATATACAATGTAATTAATTTATAAAAAACTTACTATTACCACGGTAGAATTAAATAATTGTTAATTGTTATTTATACTGTGCTATTACTTAAAAAAGCAACTGTCAATTGCCAAGTCCATTGAAAAAACTATTTCAATAATTAAATAAGTTTAATTTGTTAATCCTTTTCAAGTTGATTTTCAAGTCTCTCACTTGAGAGACAATCTAATTGAAAATAGAAAAAAAGATCTATGATAACATGAATTGAATAGGAGAATATTTTCTATATCAAATAACAATAATTTTTATAAGACGCTTGAAATCAAATTAAGTGCGAGATTTTTTTTCTGTATGGTTTATAATAAGTATATAGACAGGCATTATTTGGGCAACCGAAAATAAGTCCACAGGAATATATTAACCAACCAGTCCCGGGGTTAAACAGACTTGTAGAAGGAACAAGGCCAATACCAAGCAAATCGACAACAGAACTGACGATAAAAAAAAATTAAACTACAGGCACAGTAATCAATAATTGCAAATGTGAAGAAAATCGACGTGAAAATCAGAGACAAATTGTACAAAACGAGAGGGATTTAGACGTGATACTTTGTGTAGAGGAGGCTGAAGGAAACATTAGCACGAGACAACTGGAGGACATTACTGGACAAGACCACACCACAATATCTCGAATTTTAAAAAGATGTAAATACCACGTTACAAGTACGAAAGACACCAAGAATTAAGAGACGGAGACGAAATACGACGACATGAATTTTGCTTTCAGATGATGGAGAGGACAAACACTGACACAGGTTTTTTACAAAATATTTGCTTTACTGACGAATGCACTTTTACATTAAACAACGAAAACAACATTCAAAATTGCCGGTACTGGAGTAACGAAAACCAAAATCGATTTGTTGAGACAAGGACTCAATATCCACAAAAAATTAATGTTTTGGCGGGAATTTTCGGCTACCATATCCTTGGATCATTTTTCCTTGACCGAAATTTGAATGCGGAGGACTTTCTGGAACTTTTAGAGGAACAAATGTTGCCTGCTTTGAACAACCTTGCTCGTGAAAATCAAGAGATTTGGTATCAAATGGATGGCTGCCCAGCACACAGTAGTAGAGCTGTGCGCGAATACTTGAACAACGCATTTAATAACGACATTATAGGCCCGAACCACGCAATATCTTGGCCAGCCAGGTCTCCGGATCTTTCGCCTAACGATTTTTTTCTATGGGGACATTTAAAAACTAAGCTTTATACCAATAAAAAATATGAAAATTTAGACCAGCTAAGGAATGCTATTTCCGCTGAATGTGCCAGTATATCGATGTACCATCTAGCCAACGTAAGATATGAGTTTTATAATCGTTTGGGTTATTGTCTGGCAGTTAATGGAGGAATATTTGAGCATTTGATTAAATCCTGATATTTTCGTCATAAATTGAGTTCTAAATGTAGACACATTTGTTTTATTGTCTTGCGTAACTGTGAGTGCATGTGTTGGAATTAGCTGTAAACTAAAATCAAATGCGATGATTCTTTTTGAAATTCCCGTATAAAATTGTTCAGTTTTGGCAATGACAATAAATTAATGATCTAATTTGTCACTGATAAATCGATATGGTGTTTTTATTATTGATTTTTAGATTACAGGGTGCATAATGAGATACTACGTTGCAGAAGTATTTAAGCAGTTTAGTCTTTACTGGTTGGTTGAAAAATGCTCAAATTTTCATTTTGGGTGGAACCTATTGTGCTCTTCAATAAATCCTAATAGCATTTTTTTCTAAAATAATTACGGGAGCCAATATTTGACTACTTCAAAATTTACATGGGATTCCCTATGTCCCGCTCGGCGCGGCGGAGCAACAGCCGGTATATGAGGTATAAACACCCGAAAACATATCTAATGGATCAGATTCTACCTTTAAAGGTATTCAAGAGGTACTTTCGAGTACCTGCTGTGAATAAACTGCCCCTTTCCGGTGTAGGTGTCAAACCGTTTCCGACATTTTTTGATTTTTAGGTGGGTGGGAATAATTTTGAATGAGATGACGTGTTAAAACGTGGAGTGCGTATTTTTACGCCTGTTAAGGGTGTCAAAATTGTGAAAAATAGTTTTTTTTGTAAAGATTTTCATTTTATAAGGGTGTTAGTAAAAAGAAAGCGGTACGATCAATCTAACGAAAAAAGTTGTCTTAAAAAAAATTGAAAAGAAAAATTTAGAACTTAATATTTTGACTAATAGCTCAACATAAAAAACTTCTTGCATGCTAAACTGTATTTTTTTACATTATTCTTCTTAAGTGTTACATGTATACAAAATCTAAAATTAATATCTCATTTAGTTCAAGAGTTATAGCGACAAAAGACAGACAGACGGACTTGAAATACCAAATTTTCTATAAGATATTAAAGGGTAGAAAATCAATTGAGACCAATTAAAATTAGGAATCATAACAAAAATTTTTATAATTTAATAAAAATTAAATTAATTTATTAAATTTAAAAAAATTTATAATATATATATATATATATATATATATATATATAAAAATATATATAATTTTTTTTTTTTTTTTTTTTTTTTTTTTTTTTTTTTTTTTTTTTATATTTAATTATTTAAAAAAAATAAATTTAATTATTTTAAAAAATAAAATTTTTTAATTTTTAAAAAAAAATACAATAAAATGAAATACCAGAGACCAAGAAATTTGACGCTATTAAGATTTCTTAAATTAGTATTTTTATAATACACAATACACACAACAAACATATATATATATATATATATATATATATATATATATATATATATATATATATATATATATAATATATATATATATATATATAATATATATATAATATATATATATATATATATATATATATATATATATATATATAATATAAATATATATATATATTATATATATATATATATATATATATATATATATATATATATATATATATATATATAATAAAGCAATGTGGATATATTTATATGTAGGTAGGTATATATATTTATGTCACGTGATTCTGAAGTTATGGCTTAAGCAAAAACATGAAATTTGGCACAGTGGTGTCTTTAGCAGTGGCTAGAACCTAACGAAGCCCGTTTTGAATTCCGCCCCGGGAAAAAAATAGGAGCAAAAGTGTTTTTACCGTTAGCCGTACGGAAGGCGTCTTACGGAGACAGAGGTTAATATTTCTCTCCCTGGAGACAGGCTTTCATCTAGTCTGTTATAAAATGTCTAAACCCCAGTAATTTAAGTTTTACAATTTGTAAAAATAATTTACAAACAGAAATATTTTACTTTTTTTAATTTTATTGCATGGAAACTTGAGACTTCATATCAATAGTAGAGAAAAATACCTATATAGATGTTAAAGCTTTAAATAACTTACCTCTATCTTTATCACAGTAGTTTCATAGGAAATTTCAAAAATTATTAAAAATATGTTATCAAAAGCATTAAACTTGCAACGTCTTTATGTCTCCCGTATAAATAACTTTAATAAAAATATGGAGTATCAAAATGAAATTTTCAGGTCTAAGTATATTTTAAACAATTACATTGTTAATTCTCTGAGAATTGTGGATAAAGAAATAAAAATATAAAAATATTATAAGATTTTTGATAAAAATATAATATCTTAATATAATTTTAAGTTCCTTGCAGTTTGGAAATACTAAAAGAACTAACATAAAAAAAGTTAAATTGTAAATAAGGTTCTTTTTTCAATTTTGACATTTAAAATGACACTTTTTAAAACTCATTGACGTTGTAAAATATCTTTCTTTTCATAACTAGTTACGAAAAGTAAAACTAGTTACGAAAAGTTAAATTTTTCGCAACTGGTGATGAAAAGTAAGATATTTGACAACGTCAATGAGTTTTAAAAAGTGCCACTTTGAATATCAAAATTGGAAAAAATTAAAAAGAATCATATTATATTTAAAATTAGAAATAATATTGTGTGAAACATTTTTCATGACTCACAACCTTTTGCGAAACACGTTTTGCGCGTTCCGCAGAAATCTGCTCTCTACAAAAAATAGTACTTTTTCCAACTGCTTGCACAAATAACTGTCTTGTGTAAAACACTCTCATCTAAAATAAACAACGAAGACTTTTAATTTGATATTGTCGTCTTTTCGATACAAGAGTGCGACACGTTATGTTTTTTGTAAAAATAAACAAAATAGAAAACTTAGAATATATAATTATAAAGTTGTTGCAAATACGCTAATTTCAATATTACAATGCCCAATATCTTAAAACTGACCTTTTTTAGTGGTCTTTCTATTAATGTGGAACAACAATAAAAAAAAACTTATTTTATTAATAAATAATGCAAGGTAGTAAAGAAAAAATCATATAGATTTAAAAGCAAAGTGCATATTACTTCATTTTAGTTTTTAAAGCCCTCCACTTCGCAGGAGGCACTTCCCTTACCTACTATTATACACTAAAGTTAAAACAAATAAAAACATACCCTGGAAAAGCATTCTTTATTGCACTCGTGCACCAAGCACCGGGCAACAACGGTGCCCACGGGTGCAGGAACAACGGCGGCCACGCTAGCAACGCCGCGGCGCTCGCCGCCGTCGTTGGCGGTACCGCCGAAACCATCGGCTTAACGTCGGCACTCGTAGCTGGAGGCATTTTTTGCCCACTGTCCGACGAGCGGGAAGTTTCCTTCTCAGTTTTCTCGGCCACTTTTGGAATTGTTTCTTATGGTTTCAAGAAAGAAATGAAGAAAATTTGTCGGTAATCAACGATTGATAGGCGAAACCACTGATCCACTTCACTAATTTTTCGGGTACGCAAAAAAGGATTTATTTTTCTTATTTTTTTGGCACAATATACTAAAAAGGACCTAATTTTCCTTCTTAAACTCTACGAGACACGTCAAAAACCGGACTTAAGACGACGAATTTATTTCAAAATTCAAGAGGACCGACACGCGAATACATTGAACACCATCGAGAGGCACTGAAGAGAGCCCTTGTTTGAAGGACCCTTTTCGAAGGCTCTCACTGCAACCAATCCACTTCGAGATCCTTTGGGAGGAGCGTAAACGGACCAATGAGAAACGAGAACGGCGTATAGTTCTCGTAAAGAGTCCTATATGGCGCACCCTTATGAATAAGTGGTAGTTTCTCGAAAAAGAACAAAAGAGTTGTACAAAGAGAGTTTTTTTTTAAAGGAGTTTTTACTGTTGTAAAGAGGGAGTGCGAGGGTTTTGTATGTTTGTATTGTATTGTAGATTGAAAATGTTTTTGAGAACGGGATTAGAGGGGTTGGGAGGGTGTTTTTTGTTTAAATTTTGATGGGGATTGGTGGTTGGAGTGTTCTTAAATATGGACATGATATTTGAGTGGCTTTAAATCATATAAGAGTGTTATTTCTGTATTGTGTAACAGCAAAATTGTTTTTTTAACTATTTAGTAAATCGTAAATTTTTCTAAAAGATGTAAAAGAAATACTGTTCCTCGATTATCTCTTACAGCTCTTTCACACATACAAAAATTATTCCGAAAATTATTGCTATAATTTTCAGTTTAGCCTTAACTAAATCAAACTCAGACCATTCGTCAAATTTGTTTTGAAGTTTGTTTATTTAATTGCCAGCCAATTATACAGTTTATTACAGGAAATATAATAACATTTAAAAAAATACATTTAACAATAATTAATTACAACCAGACTTGTTAAGAAAACAGTTAAATTATAGGTAAATATTTTTTTATAAGTATTTTAAACAGTGTACTATTTTTTTAAATTTTTTTAATTCCTATTGTATATATTATATGTGTGAAATGTTTGTAATAAACTGTTTGTATAGTATTATGCCCATGTAAGTTATAAAAACTTTTAGTATAATATTTGATTTTTTTCTCTTTATTTCAGGGAATGAATGAATATATATACATGTTTTTAGTTTGTTTATATAATTAATATCAAAATAATTATTTGATTTATATAAATTAATTGTTGGTTCAAGATATGGTAATTTATGAATACCTTTAACACCTTTTTTTAAGTATTTTTAAAGATGTTAATATTCTTCTCTACCTCATATTAAAATTTAGTTTTTAAGTTTACTAACCTATAATATGTACTTCTTAGCAATTTTAAAGGTATATAATTCCGAATTTTGACCAAAATTTCTATTACAGGTAATAAGTAATTTCGAATAGGTTCTATATGTTTTTTATAATTTAAATATATATATATATATATATATATATATATATATATATATATATATATATATATATATATATATATATATATATATATATATATATATATATATATATATATATATTTTTATACAGTATGTCCACGGAAAAGGTGTTGAAGAGAAAAAAAAAATATTTTTATTTTATTGAAAAAAGCTACTCTTGATAAAAAAAAATTGCTACTTTTAAGAGTTGGATTGGGATAGAAACATTTAACATATTTTATACGCGGTGTTCAGAAAATTGAAAAAACTTAAAATGGTAAAAGAGTAAAGTGCATTTATTTGAGAAAATATGGAAATAAGTTACTAGGAAAAGTTGTTCAAAAGTAAAAGATCGTTCCTAATACCAATTTTTGAAAAAATCGGCCTACTTTTATTAATTTTTGATGACAATTATTTTAATATTAATTAATTCCAAATTAACAACTTATTATTGTACTAGTAGGCGTTGATGGTGACAAGCTTTAATGACACTTCGCTTTTATAATTCATTAGCCGCAGTATCGTCAGCTTTAAATGCTTACTTAACAGCCAAAAATTTGATAAAATTGATATTAAAATAAATTTAATCATAAATAAATAAAAGTAGGCCGATTTCTTCGAAAATTGGTATTAGATACTACCTTTTAATTTTGAACAACTTTTCTTAGTAACTTATCCACCACCATCTTCTTAAATAGATGCACTTTACTCTTGTATCATTTTAAGTTTTTTCAATTTTCTGAACACCGCGTATAAAATATGTTAAATATTTCTATCCCAATCTTACTCTAAGAAGTAGCAAAATTTTTTATCAAGAGTAGCTTTTTTTAATAACATCAAAAATAAAAAACTTTTTCCTCTTCAACACCTTTTCTGTAGTGATGAGCAAAGCAAGACCAAGACCGGGCTAGTCTTGGTCTTGGTCTTGGTCTTGCAAGCCGAAGGAAGGACGTGGTCTTGGTCTAGGTCTTGCACCACCCGGTTTTGGTCTTGGTCTTGGTCTTGCTGCAAAAGTCTTGCTGGTGTTGCTTCTTTTGGGTAGTAATAATTTAAACTAATTTATATTGAATAAAATATATTTTTTAATACTTAAAAATAAATAAATAAAGATGAAAACTATATTTTCTGCATTAAAATTACAAAATATGCCATTTTTAACCTTACACGTACGTATGAATTATTTGATTAAAAACCAACATTTTTAGTTGAATTAACACAACCTGTTTTTATACATCTAGTGACAGATAAAAATATTTTACTGATAAGAATTAATTAAATTTTCTTTGAAGAAGCATATAAAATTAAAAGAAATACAAAACTATGTACTATGTGAGCAGAAAAACAAACTTTTTATTTTAAACAGATATAAAATTTCCGTGTAACTGTCATATAGAAACAATGGCAACGTAGATGCTTTTTAAATATAATTTTCGGTTTTGACAAAAATGACGTCATTTTTATTCTTTTAGCATTGTGTTGCCTTCTCCGTCAAAACCGGAAGTGATATTTAAGATCCATTTGTATAAAAATTATTCCTATAGGATATGAAAAATATATTTTTTATTAATTTATCTCTGTTACATTCAAATCTTACTTTTAAGAAGCAATCTAATGGTGCCACTTTTTGCAGTGTGGAACAAACATAATATTTTTCTGGATTTTGAAAATTTTTGATCCACCCTGTAAGTGGCATCACTAGATAGCTAATTTAAAACAAAACATTAGAAATATGAAAGTTATTTTCAGCTTTCATATACTTTTGTACCCCTTGACAATTGAGTAACAATCCTATTATTTTTGAAACATGTAATTGAATTTACTCATTATTGTTGTTAAAGAAATGTATAAAATAACAAAGTGATCCATTTAATTATTATCATATTAAAAAAACCTATTTCTCATTAAATAATCGTCTTTTTTGGCAGTTCTCACCACATTTTTTGTCATTTCTGTATAAAATACCTTTGTATATTAAATTTAAAAATTAAATATAATATTTTAAAAAAAGTTGGAGAAGTGCAAGAGTCTTGCAGGTCGGTCTTGGTCTTGCGTAGTCTTGCACTCCCCGGTCTTGGTCTTGTCTTGGTCTTGCATACCCCGGTCTTGGTCTTGGTCTTGCTGCAAGACCAAGACCAATACCGGTCTCGCTCACCACTACTTTTCTGGGAATATGTTATATATATATATATATATATATATATATATATATATATATATATATATATATATATATATATATATATACAGTGTGTTCCTTTTTTTTTGATACACCCTGATATCTCAGTTATTAATAATGCGATTTTCTTTAAATTTTGGTAGTAATTGTATGTTAGAAAAATGAAGTATTCAGCATAGTGAACACTTTTATTTACCATTGACGTGCGGTGTTGGGGGGTAAAAAAGACTTGATTTTTTGGGAAAAGTATATTAGGGATTATTTTTAATAATTTTTTTTTGTCAGATTTAAAATCAGCATCCCCAAAAACCCCTTATTTTATATTTTTTAAAATCTCAACAGCTGATGAAAAAAAATTATTTTGTCACTTATTTTATTCATCTGAATCCCAAATCACTCAAAGTTTGCAGAAAAAATCCAAAAACAAAAAAACATATATTTTCAAATCTTTTTCAGGGTTATACCTTAAAAAATCCTAAAATTGATTTTTTATTATAACTCGAAAAATATTTAATTAGACAAAAGGTTAAACAACTTAAACTAAGGATTATGTAAAAATACATAGTTCATGTCATAAAGAGTCTCTTCTTTATAGTTTTTGAGATATCGATTTTTAAATTAAAAAAAATCGTTAATATCCGAAATAACGCATTTCCTTGATTTTTGCTGTTGAACCCCAAATTTGACTTCAGATTTCTGTTCGGCGGAAAAAAATACACCAAAAAATCTTAGTCCGACACCCATGTACTTGTAAAATGGGTCTTAAATTTTCCGATTTTCTATCTCTGGCAGTTTCCGAAATATCAGTTTGGGCCATACAACAAATCAATTTATCACATAAAATTTAAAAAAAGCTTTGTAATTAAATTGTCCAAAAAAACAATTTTTTAGAGAAAACATAAAAATATTCGTCTGCGACAGCTAAATGCGTAGGTACAAAATGTATTTACTCAAAGGAAAATATAAATAAGAGGATTGTAAAGTTATTTGTATTATCCATGCATAATAAAATAATAATCTTAAGGCAATTGTTAGAAACTAACTAGGTTACAATAGCCCTTTAAGAGGTGAGAATAATCTAGATATACTAATGGGTGGAAATTCCAAAATTTTATTGTTTGGTCACCTATTAGGTACTCGGTCTATTTTATTATGATATTACGGCTGTGGGTTGAGTATAAAATAAACAAGACCTTTATTGTTTAACGCGTAAGTTTAAAAGAAGCGGGAGGGCGCTGCTAGAGTGCATTGGTAGGGATGTGAGGATCATTTATATGTAAGGATCTAGTAGTTCTCCTCCACATACTGCAGTTCCTACTTGCGCAAAATTTGAGGTGAGATGGACTCCCCGTAGGCCTGACTTATGGCCCTAAAATTTCCGTCTTTTTGAATCTCCTAAAAATGCGCTAACCCCTTTCCAATTTATGATGCCGCGGAATTCCAAATTCCCAATCAACTTGGAAAAACGCGTTGCTGAAGCAGGAGATAATGTTAAAAGATGTATATTTCATTGTTTTAATACACCAAATACATTTTTTTAAAATAAAGTATCGTTGATATTTTTTTAATTATCCTGGTCAATAAATTACTTAGCCCATTTAAAAAAAATAATGTCAGACCTAAAGCAGATTTTTATTAGACAATTCTAGTTTTAACTATACAGGGTAATTTGAAACAACAACGAAAAAAGAAATTAAAGTCCTGATACATGAAAAAAATATATTTTTTTATATATTTATACTAAATTAATTAACAAAAACAAATTCAAAAATAGGTAAAATACAAATACAATATAAATTTCAATTCATTTTGAAAACGGTGCCGTCAAATATAAAACTTAAGGGGAGAGATACCTGTAAACGATTAAATGTCCATGATTTTTTTTAATGAAAGACTTACTATATATTTTTTAAAATTGTCATTTGTCATGTCATTGTCTTTATTCAAGCATTAAAAAACAATAATTTTATTTTATTTTTTTTAGTTACTCAAAATGGCGGATGCAAAAATTTGGAAATTGTAGATTCATATAGAAAATAAAATTATTAAAAAGATGTGTGCAAAATTTTGGAGAGATCGATCAATAAATTTTTGGGTTATTGTGTACGCCAATTTGAAAAATATGGTTTTAAGAAAAACACGTTTACAGTTTGAATACATACACGACACACGTACATATACATATACGTGTATACTCTCTCTCATAAAAGAAATACTTAAAATTATGTTCTAAAAATTTGGTGACGTATTTTTAAAGGCGGTAAACGCAAATTCAGTCTCATTTGTATTTATAAACGTAAATTCAGTCCGGGCCCCCCAACGGACCTACTCAAATTCAGTCCCGACCTTCAAACGAAGCTACGTAAATAGTGATGAGCGAGACCGGTCTTGGTCTTGCAGCAAGACCAAGACCAAGACCGAGACCAAGACCGCCTTTTCGCTTGCAAGACCAAGACCAAGACCGGGGTATGCAAGACCAAGACCAAGACCAAGGAGTGCAAGACTACGCAAGACCAAGACCGACCTGCAAGACTCTTGCACTTGTGCGATTTTTTTTAATATTATAAATTTCAATTTTCATATTTAATATATAGAGGTATTTCATACAGACATGACAAAAAATGTGTCGAGAACTGTCAAAAAAGCGATTATTTAATAAGTAACAGTTTTCTTTATTAAAATAATAATTACATCGATGACCTTTATACAGTTCTCTAACAACGATAACAAGTAAATTTAATAACATGTTTCAAAAATAATGAGATGGCAGATGGTGACTCAATGGTCCGACAAAGCTCGATATCTCCAAAACCGTTTGCGACAGACAAAAACTAGAGGTACACAAGTTATAGAAGCTAAAAAATACTTTCATATTCCTAATGTTAAATTAACTATCTGGTAATGCCACTTACAGGGTAAATCAAAAATTTCCAAAATTAAGAAGTACATTATTTTTTTCCACACTGTAAGAAGTGGCACCATAAGATTGCTTCTTAAAACTAGGATATATATGTGATAGTGATGGATTAATAAAAAAAAATATTTGTCATGTCATATAGGAGTTCTTTTTAGATTAATGGATTTTAAATATCACTTCCGGTTTAGATGGAAAAGTCAAAACAATGGCAAAAGAATAATGATGTCATTTTTGTCAAAACCGAAAATGATATTTAAAAACTATCTACGTCAATATTGTTCAGTTCAACAATTTCAAGCATAATATACAAGGTGGCAATTTTTTTTAATTGATGTATTGCCATAAATTTTTTATTTTAGGTTAAAAGTTAAAAAAAGGAGTTTTCTTAAGTGGAAGTGGATTCTTCGGAACATTCTGGGATAAAAAATAATTTCACATTTACGCCCTATTTTTCTATAATTTTTGTGTGTTCAGTTTTTCACTGTCATGAGCGGTTTCGGAGATCTCGAGCTTTATCACACTATTGAACCACCTTGTAAATGTAAAATGTTTATAATGTATTTGTACGGCAAATGTTTGACTAATTTGAAGATAAAAAGTTTATATGAAATAAAATTTTTTAAATAACTTCTTTTTGAATCAGAAGCCTGTGTTTCATATTAGAATCATTTTAACGGAAATTTTACGTCACATCTGGTAAGTTATTAGGTCTTTTTTTTTTGCTTACACACTACACCGTTTTGTATTTGCTTTAATTTTATATGATTCTTCAAAAAAAATGTAAGTAACTCTTGTTATTAAAATGTTTCCATATGTCACTAAATGTATAAAAGCAGGTTGTGTCTCAATTCAACCAAAAATGGACCACAATAAATAAATAAACCCCTACATTTAAAATATGCTTTTTAATCAAATAATTTAAATGTACGTATAAGGTCTAAAATTGGTATATTTTAAAATTTTAAAGCCAAAAATATAGTCTCTACCTTTATTTATTTTTAAGTACTAAAGAAATATATTTTATTCAAGATTGATTAGTTTAAATTATTATTTCCAAAATAAAAGCAAGACCAGCAAGACTCTTGCAGCAAGACCAAGACCAAGACCAGGTGGTGCAAGACCAAGACCAAGAACAAGACCTTGTTTTGGCTTGCAAGACCAAGACCAAGACTAGCCCGGTCTTGGTCTTGGTCTTGGTCTTGCTTTGCTCATCACTATACGTAAAATCAGTCTCGTCCCGTAATTGAAGCAAATGATTTAAATAAAGGATAACATTATAGTATACAGGGTAATTTAAATTCGACTCTCACCATTGGGATCCCGAGAACTATAAGAGATACGAAGATGGTTAAATCGAGGCAAAGTTGCGAAATTAAGTAAATAATAAAACTCCATTTTAAAAGTATGTAAATTATATTGAAAGTATTAAATTTGTAATTTTACGCTCTAACAAAACTTGATGATGGTTCTTTGAAGACGAAACGTCGGATATCAACTTTGTCAAAACTATCATGTAGCAAAATGCATTTTTTTTCTGGATATCTCCGCGACTGGTCGGAATTTATGAAACGTACATACCATTGGTAATTTATTTATATTATATTATAGATATTTACATTATAAGTCCAAAAAAAGAACTTTTTGAGTATAAGTGAGATGTTTACGGACGAGGCGACGAAGAAGCTGGGTCTAAAATTTTTAAACGAATACTGCAAAAGTTTTTCGGCCAAATAATGTACATTTTTTTTTCATACTGTACTGTCGAAATTTATGTTTTGAAATAATAACGTATTTTTAACCTGCTTTGTATATCTACAAAATAATTATATGTTTGCTTTGAAAACCGATTTCAACATTTTTGTTTACTGTTGGAAACATTGTCAGTACTGACATCAAATTTAAATTTAACGAGAAGACTGCGTTGATATCTCCAGGAAACGCAACTGTCCTGTTTTTATTTATGTCAAGACGAAAAAAAATATTATTTTATAATTTTAAGTTATTTTTACCTTTTTATATTTAAAGCCGGTTAAAAATAATATTTTGCAAAGGATTTATTCTTGTTTCGTACACTCGCGTTTCGTAAACTTCAGAAATTTACCTGAAATATTCTTATTTTGTACACTGAATTATTTAATTAATTTTACGCTTTTCGTTTCGTACACCGACCATTGTGACGATCCCAATAACCATTCAAATAAATTAGTCTAGTCCAGAAATGTGTTTCCTGCGAAAAATAGTTAGAAGGCTTCAAAAATTCTGAGCGATAACTTATTAGACGCGGAATGCAAATCTAAGAAAAAGCCATTTCGATTTTTGACGATAACTCAAAAACCATAAGAGATAGCGAAAATTCTAAAAAATTACCTTGAAGAGGAGTAAATTTCCGATAAAAAAGTTTCAACTATCGGAGCTTTATCTCCATTATTTATAATTTTAATTTAATGCTAAAAATGGACCTCCGTGCGATATTTATGGTTGCGCGCTCGGCATCAAAACCGAGTACGTAACATTAAATAATTTTTTTAGGGTATCAAATCTTAATTGAAAAATTTTTAAAAATTGTGGTCTATTCAAAACACTTCAAAGAATTAATTCCCGTTAAAAATTTAACTTAAAGTTAGTCTTTTAACAAGTTAGACAACTGTCAACAAAAAAAATTGACAAAATTTTCTTCCTCATTGTACAGGGTGTCCAGTTTTCGTGTGTTTTCATATACCAGCTCCCTTACTATAAAAGATAGAAAGATGGGGTTTGCGGCTTACTGTCCTATTTTTTTATGAAACTTTCATTGCCGCAAACGAAATTTTCATAGCCCCCTTAGTTTCTGACATACAGGGCGATTTTGAAAATTTGTCATTTTTGACGGTCCCCTGTATCTCGATTATTTGGTAACTTTTCAATAAAGTGAAAATGGATTGTTATAGAGTTTTTACGTAGAATTCAGTGGCGTAGGTAGTTTTTTCTAAAAGTTTTGTTTTTGAGTTACGACCCAAACTTATGTTTTTTTTTAAATGGGACACCCTATATATTATTTTTTTTTTCTTATTCCCCTTTCACAGGCCTTTCAAAAATATATAATAGTCCATATTTATTTCATTTAAAAAAGGAAAATTTTAACATTTTTTGTAAAATTTATCATTTTCCGATGGTCAATCACGGATAGCCATGACAAAAACAAAATTCTGTAAATGCGCCATTATGGATTGTTATTGTTGTCAAATATTACTGTTATTTGTTTGATTTGGGTTTTTGTTATGTGGGAGTTTACTTTATTATTTTTGTGAAAAATTGTTCCACATGGCACAAAATAATAGATATGAGAATTATGAAAAACACGATATGTATGTTTGTTTTATCCAAGCTAATGAAGACAGCAGCCTCGGAGCTTTATTTTAATCGGTAAGGTTTAATAGTATATTATATACCTATAGGTTAAGAAGTAGCCAACAATGATATATTATAGGATGTTTTTTTATTATAATGTGAGCATATCTGATGATTTGAATAGATTTTGACATTGCTAATATTCAGCATTAACAAAAAAAATTGATATGTAACATTAATATTCATAATAAATATAAAAGTTTTAATCATTATTATTATCTAGCTTTTTGTTACATATCTAATTATTTCGTAGGTATCCAGAAAGACATCAACCTGATAAAAGAATATTTCATAAATCAAAGCCAATCTCATTGAACACGGATCTTTTAAAAAACTAAGTAATTTTTACAACAAGGAAAACAAGGAAGAAAATGAAATAAATGTTTTGGCTTCTGTCGCGGTACAACCATCCATATCATGCAGAAAAATATATGATAATGTTGGGGTTAAAAAATCAAAAACTCAGTTAATACTAAAAAAACATAAGTTTAGACCATACAAATACCATCTCGTCCAGCATTTGCATCCCGGTGATGCAGAACGTAGGATAGTTTTTTGCAATTGGTACCTACAAATGTTGCAGGAAAATGCAAATTTTGAAAGAAAGGTGGTGTGGTCAGACGAGACTTATTTTACCAGTTCTGGTATTCTAAACCGAAACAACTCAAGTACTGATCCCAACGAACCAATATGTAATATTTCCTCGAGAACGTCAAGGTCGGTTTGGATTTAGCGTGTCATGCTTCATTTTTGGCACTAAAATTAAGTATTTTATCTATGAAGGAACGCTAACCGGAAATAGACACCTAGAAATAATGCGAGATGCACTAATGGAAATATTAGAGGATGTTCCTTTGGCCGATTTAAATAATATTTATTACCAGCAAGATGGCGCTCCGAGTCACAATGCTCAAATAGTGAGAGAATATTTAGAAACAACATTTCCAGATAAATGGATTGGTACGAATGGACCTGTCAGGTGGCCCCCAAGATCCCCAGATCTTTCTGTGTTGGATTTTTTTATGGGGGTATATGACAAATCAGATATATATGAGACAATACCACAATATTGATCAACTTCGAGAAGCTACACATCAAGCGTTTAGGCTTTTGCAGGGTAGGCCAATTACTTTATTAAATGGATTGCGAAAAAATTGAAAAGTATGTCGAAAGTGTTTGGAACACAACGGAGCCCAATTCGAGCAATTTTTGTAATTTAAATAAAAAAAAATAAATTAATATGTTATTTCCTTTTAATGTTGCTTAGTTATTATGTATTAATATAGAGTTGTTATAATAAAAATGACGTTGTTAATTTTGTTTTGATTTGCGGGCATAGCCTTCTATACAAAAAATGATAAATTTTACAAAAATGTTAAAATTTTTCCCTTTTTTAAAAGAAATAAATATGGACTATTATATATTTTTGAAAAGCCTGTGAAAGGGGGAATAAGATAAAAATAATATATAGGGTGTCCCATTTAAAAAAACATAAGTTTGGGTCGTAACTCAAAAACAAAACTTTTAGAAAAAAACTACCTACGCCACTAAATTCTACGTAAAAACTCTATAACAATCAATTTTCACTTTATTGAAAAGTTACCAAATAATCGAGATACAGGGGACGGTCAAAAATGACAAATTTTCAAAATCGCCCTGTATGTCAGAAACTAAGGGGGCTATGAAAATTTCGTTTGCGGCAATAAAAGTTTCATACAAAAATAGGACAGTAAGCCGCAAATCCCAGCTTTCTATCTTTTATAGTAAGGGAGCTGGTATATGAAAACACACGAAAACTGGACACCCTGTACATTTAAAAAATACTTAATTGTAGTTTAAGTTTTTCGCTTTGTGAAGTCCTTCTTATATACATACTTAACAAGATAACGCCATAAAACTTTAACAATTTGTAATCCTTTGTTTATAATAATTTGATAACTTTGACAAAAAATTAAAACTCGGAGTAATATTGTCAAAGTTTAGAGTTATTATAAACAAAGCATATAATTTTTTAAAAACTTTTATGGCTTGATCTTGTTAGGTATGTATATGGAAAGGGCTCCACGACGCGAAAAATTTAAGCATTTTTTCAATGTCCAATGAAGACGAAAGTTCGAAACAATTTTGTTAATTAACAATTGTCTAGCTTATTGAAAAAGTAACTTTAAGTTGTATTTTCAACGGGAACAAATTCTTTAAAGTGTTCTAAATAATTCATGATATTTTTCAAAAATTTTAATTAAATATTTAATACCCTAAAAAAATATTTAGTGTGAGGTACTCGGTTTTGACGCCGAGCGCGCAACCAAAAATGTCGCACTGGGCCTCTTTTTGTTAATTGAAATTTCTCGAAGCCTTCTAACTATTTTTTGCAGAAAACACACTTCTCGACTAGACTAATTTATTTGACTGGTTAATTGGGTCGTCATAATGATCGGTGTACGAAACGAGAAGCGTAAAATTAATTAAATAATTTAGTGTACGAAACGAGAATATTTCAGGTAAATTTCTGAAGTGTACGAAACAAGAGGACACCTTTGCAAGAGGGAACGCGGTTATAAAAAAAAATATTAGCTATTTTCACCACACCGCTAAAAGGACCAAATTTGTTTTTTCGAAATTTTACTATCGAGCAAACAAACCTTTACAAATTTACGTTGTAAAATTACCACCTGTGCATTTCGAAACGCTCTTTAAGAATTTCGGGTCTTCAGGTAGATGGACGAAAAAAATGACCGGTCGATGTGACCAAACCAGACTGTATGTCTCCTAAAAACGTTTAATGAATGAAAACGGACCACCTTCGTAGTAAATGCTGGACATTGTGAGTAAGTAGGCTTATTCATTCATAAATACTGTGAGAGAAATTGCTCCAAATTGGATTAGCGTTGGAGGGTGTCTTGCTTATTTTGATGCAAAGGGTTTAGGAATGTTAGAAAGCAAGATTAAATCCTTTTAGTGAGTCGGTTTCCGAAAAATTAAAATTTTGTCTTACTTATTCTAGGTGTTACGCGATAGTTTAGGACAGAGCTGCAATTGATTTACGAATTACAATTCCTTTTTTAAGGAAAAAAAGTCTTGCAAATCCAAGGGTAACATACCCGTCTTTATAACTTTAGGTAAGTATTTTTTATATTTAAATTAGGTGCTTCTTATAAGACGTAACGTTAGGTAACCGAATAAATAATAATGTATCAATTATGAATAATAGAAAATAAAAATTTCATGGAAAATATTAGTGAGAAAAGTAAGGCAATCTAACTATCTTTTAAATGATTTCCACAATGTTTGTGTATTTCTGTGGATTATTAAAAATGAATAAGGTTTACATTTAGGTAGTTTTATTTCATTTAATAATTTAGTACACTCTTTTAAAGGATCAAAAATATTGATTACTGGGCAGACTAGGCAAATTTTAATATATACAGGTCCCTCTAATTGAATGAAAGGAAGCACAATTTTGGTACAGTTTTTTGGGGCGCTGATTACAACTCTAAAAAAAATTCGGCAATGTTTCGTTTTTGAGATATTCATCATCAAAATTGAAAATCGAACTAACCTTATTTACACTATTCCTCCTTCTTTTTGCACAAAATTCTTGATTTTTACACTAAATTGGCACACAATATTTCACAAACACCTTTTAAAAACTTTTTTATGTTTATTTTACACCTTTTTTACACTCTTATTTTTTAAGCAAATTTGGCTGCTGCCTTTGAACTTAAAAGTTTGCAATTTAATGGAAAAAAGATATAAAATAAATAAAAATACAAGGTTTTAAAAGGTGTTTATAAAATATCGTGTGCCACTTTAGTGTAAAAATCAAGAATTGTGTACAAAAAGAAGGGAGAATATAGTGAAAATGAGGTTAGTTTAATTTTCAACTTTGATGATGAAGGTCTCGGGAACGAAACGTCGAAAAGATATTTTTTCAGATTTGTAATCAGCGCCCCAAAAAATCCCTGTATACCAAATTTGATCAAAATCGGAGAGGAAGCAACTTTCGAGACAATACCATTTGTTTAAAAATAAATTAGATTTTTGGTTTCTTAATCTTGCATTATCAACTTTTTAAGCTCGACATACTGTACACACATTATATTTAACGGATACTGTTACAATGGATACTCAGGTACCAAAGGTTACTAAACATTTTTAATTACTGTTATTCTGTCTCATGAATGTTTGTTATTAGTGAAAAGTATATGCCTAAAAAGCAGTTATAAAAATTTTCACTTTTTAATGTACAACCACAATCTTAGGATTAGATTAAACTTATTTACACTATCTTGTCCTTCTTTTATCACAAAATTGGTGATAAGTTCATGAAACTATCATATAATGTTTGAAATTTATTTTTTAAAAATCGTGTTTTTATTTATTTACAAAGATTTTTGGTAAAAATACAAAACACAAAGATATCGACCATTTAAATAGAAGGCTGTAAAGTGGCGCCATCTATTATTTCCATATTATATCAGATGATATAAAATCCAATATTACACAATAATTTTAAATATTCTATGGTAGTATCGTTAAATAACCAACAATTTTGTGCAAAAAAAAAAACGGAATGCTTGAATTTGACATTTGATGATGTCAACTTTATAGATAGTAACAAAGAATTATGGAAGTCCGGCTCTGACCTACTATTCATTGCGCAAACTCCGCGGGGCCAATCCCCCGATTCCCGCTGCCCTGCACGCCTGGACAATTTTGTTCTACAGTATTGGGCCTCCATACACCTTTAAACTTCCTTGATAGTTACACAAATTTCATCATTGATGAAATAGCGAAAAAACAAAATATTACTGTGTATCGGATGCCACCTTTCACTGCAAACTCAACTCCATAGAACTTATACGGGCGCATGTGGAAAGTAAAGTTGCCAGAAATAATACAACTTTTAAAATAGCGGACGTTAAAAAACTTTTTCAAAATGCCATATCTAATGATTTCCCAGAAAACTGGAAAAGATGTGTTGAACATGTGCTACATGTAAAAAATAAAATGTGGAATATGGATATAGTAGTCGATGAAACTGTTGAACCTCTAATTATAAAACAAGAATTAAATAGTTCAAGCAGTCAGAGCTGTTAAAACTTGAAGTACTTTAAGTAAAATTTTACTTGAAGTACTTTTTTGTACTTCAAGTATTTTACTTCAAGTACTTTTTATTAGGAGGTACTTGTACTTGTACTTGATTAGTTTTTATAAAGATACTTGGATTTTTACTTGATTTGACCAAGTAAATTACTTAAAGTATTTATTTAAGTACTTGAAGTATAACGATGTACTTGAAGTTAAAAAAAAAAGTACTTCAAGTAAAAAAAAGTATTTTAAGTAAAAAAAGTACTTCAAGTAAATAAAAAATACTTGAAGTAAAACACTATTAGTTTTGGACTATTAATCATTTAACTCGATATTTTTTAAATTACAAAAAATTAGAAATGTTAAAACCGATTTTATTCAAAATCAACCCTTATAAAAATCCTTTATTTTGATATCCAATTTGTTATATTTAATAACGATTACTAACAGCCATTTTTCATGACAATTTTATTATCGAACGCATTCAGGATATGAAACAGTTTCCAAATCACTCCCGAAAATGTCAAAAACGTGACAGTTCAAGAATATTCTATTGTTGCGATTTGACGTTTGATGGAGCGGTTCCCCAACTTTTTCGTATTGTGAATGCGTTCATTATTACCTTTATTTGAACAAAACCCCTGTATTTTAATAGGCAACTTAAACAAAATTTCCACTAATAAAATAAAAACGACATCAACATTAAAGTTAGGTTGTTCTGACTTGATTTTGTGTTGACAGGAAATTAAAATATTTCCCAAGAATAGGTTTTGGGTGCCAACCTGCTGTAGGCAGTGTCAAAAGCGAGTGTTTTCGTATCACTCGCTTTTGACAGATGTATCGGATGCCAACGGGTGCAAACGCCAACCCGTTGACAACCACAGGAAAAAAACCCATTTTGGGAAAAATCAATATTTCCTATAATAGTTTAAGGCCCAAGCACTCACCCGAGTACGGCATTGTAGGCCTGTTGCCATAAATTTACATACGAAATTTTACATTATTTCGGACATCGGATGCATAAGATCCCGACTTAAAACGGGACACTTAGCAACCCTACTTATTCTCCTAACTATAGTTTTTACCGCCTACTTAAGCTTTTAGGAGTTGTTGGAAACCCCGTTTTAAGGAATACACCCTCTATCTTTCTTACAAAAAATACTACTTAGATATAATTTGTTTTACTTCAAGTCCTTTTATTTACTTCAAGTACTTTTATGTACTTCAAGTACTTTGGTGAACTTCAAGTACTTTGTTTTACTTCAAGTACTTTGTTTTACTTCAAGTACTTTGGTTTACTTCAAGTACTTGGATTTACTTCAAGTAAAATGCTTGGGTGGGACTTTAAGTACTTTTTCAATTTACTTGAAAATGCAAGTACATTTTAATGAATACTATTGGTACTTGTACCTCAAGTAGTTTTTAAAAAATCAAAAACTTGGTACTTGTACTTGAAGTACTATTTAAGAGTACTTTAACAGCTCTGCAAGCAGTGATAGATCCTTAAGTGATCTGTCAGATATGGAAAATTGCTAAGAGGTAGATGTGAGTAATACATTGAATATGATATGGATTTTGTACCCCAGAGCCAGACTAAGTAAAGGCCAAGAGTCAACTTTTCAGTAAAGTCATTTTATTGGATTATTTTTAAAAAATTCTAAATCGTAAAATACTATTTTCCTGAATTAAGAAAATGGTTTATATTTGAGTATTGGAGTAAAGAAAATATAATACTTATTTAAGATTATTTTTCATTTTGGTGACATTTTCACATTTAATTTGTACTTAGCATAGTCTGGCACTGTGGTGTATTTTTAATAAGCATTATTGTTTAATTATACATTTTTAACTTTAGTCTTTATCATTTTAATTAGTGAATTTTTAATATTTTAATATTTTATTGTTGTACTTGTAAAATAGTTTTTTTTATTGTTTTAAGTATTTTTATAAGGTTAGTTTAAAAGTATTGACAATTGCTAAAAAAATTTAATTTTGTCTTACGGGCAAATAAATAAATAAAACATGTAAATATTTTTTTTTATATTTTTACTCAAACCTAGGTAATAATTATTGAATATTGTGGTTAAAATATATAATACAAAATACTATTCCCATTTTAAAAAAAATACTTAAAATCTTTTTAACAAACACCAGCCCAAGCGTAAGCCACTGTCAAGGGTTTTATAGCATTATTTTGGCCGACACTACGTTATTCTTTTGTTGTTCGACCCAAAGGGCTGCCTCATATTAGACCGGGGCCGGGAGAAGTACCGGCAGCATTTTAATTGTCTATTAAATCAATTTTAAAATTGAATTCTAAAATATTTAGACCCGTACCAAAGATAATACTACTACGGATAGATGGTTCATTTAAATGGGGCGTTTTGAATCAGTTCGGAGATATCAATGCTTCCGTAAATGCGAATAAAATTAAGTCAGTAACCCCTGCTCCAGCGAAACGAGGTACGAAATCATGTGCGACGTTGCCAATGTCTGTCGCTTGTACCTTATTCGGAATACAAAGTAGCGAAAGCGGGCGGCTAAACGGGTTGTGTATTTTCTAGTCGCGTTTCATCACGCCAATAGTAAAGGCCTGCCGGCAACAGTGTTTAACTTTCGTTCAAGGATTGAAATGCATAGCGCGAAAATCTCTCTGGACATCGGCTCGCGTTAGCCAAAGTCCATTAGGGGTATCAAAAATATAGCATTGAATAGTTTATCTTTTCCGTAGTAGTATTATCTTTGCCCGTACTAATACAAGAAGCTTACTAGCATAAATTTAAATAATTTGTTACTATCGTTTGCAAGAAAACAGAGTATATTGAATTTTCAAAAATTAAAAAAAAATTAGATCACTTGTTGGTAGTCAGATTAGGTCTTGAATTAAAAGCTATAACAACAAAACATTAATCTCTATTATTTTTTTGCTAAATTAAAAACAAATTAAAATAAAGATATGTTAGTTCCTTTTTTATTATGTAGTTGCGAACTTTGTATATGGAATCTTCTCTAAAAATATATTTTATTAAAAATAAAAATACTCCATAAATAATCTGATTTAAACGAGCAATTTAAAAATTAACATTCCAAAAATTCGGTCCTCGAAAGCTGAATAACTTTCGAATAAAAGAAGCAGTAAAATTCTAAGTGTCGGGGAAGAACTCAAAGCTAAAGATAATATTTCGTTTTGTGGTAGGTCTTTGTAGTTGTACCGGAAGTAAATAAAATAGTGTTTACTTTAACATTTCAAGTGTGATCTTAGTGATCTAGCAGGGTAGGAATTTTCAAAAATTTGGTTATTTAATTATTTTCTGAAAAGGCAGATCTCAAATAATAATCTACAAGGTTTATGCCAGCATGAATAAAGTAAGATATTTCTTTAATGCAAATTCACTGAGAAATATCTTTTTATTTTTCCTAACCAGTAATTTTGATTTAAGGTAGACTTTAATGGTTTCTTTAAAATTAATTTGAAGATGTCCAATACAAATTATCTACAATACAGGAAAGTGTAGATTTTTTTAAAGATTTTTATTCACAGGGAATTTAAATACTATGGTTTCAAAAACACTAAAATCTTGGGACTTCCATTAAAACACAATTTGTTTTTTTTTATTCTACATGACAGTACTAATAATATGACACTATTTTTTTCTTTAATTTTATAAATAAAGCCTTGGGAAATTTTAGAAACTTAAAATGAAATAAATTATTAAAGGTTTTTGATACACCCTATATCATTTCAATATTTATATTTTATTAATTTACATTAGTATGTATACCTTTTACTATTTTTTTATTTTCAAATTCGTGAATAAGGTTACCAAAAATTTTTAAAATTTAAATTAAATAGAAAATTAACTTCAAAGCCTAGCAATCCTAATTTTTGGTCATTTTTTTTTGCAGGCAACCATATACCAAATATGTTGTTTTTAGTTCAACATATATATATATATATATATATATATATATATATATATATATATATATATATATATATATATATATATATATATATATATATATATATATATATATATATATATATATATATATATATATTTTCAGTGTGGTCATTTAAGTGTTGAACATATGGGATTTGTTTTTAATTAATTGCACAATTAATTGCAACATTAAAATACAAATTTTGTACTTTGAATGAGCGTTTTTTAATATGCATATTATCATAGCTAAGGTTTTATCTTAGAAAAAAGAATTTTTGTAAAATTTTAAAGTTGTGCAAATCGTTGCAACGAACATGAAGTTTTTGATTCCCTAAAAAATTAAAATCTATATTAATGTTACAAATATGCTTGAATTTAACCAAAGTTATGCAAAATTGATTTGATTTTAAACGATTTCTATAAGTGTTTAGGATGAATATTAAAAAAAAAATTAAGAGAAATTTTAAATGTTAAAAAAAAAAAAAAAAAAATTCGTAGGAGGCAATGTTTTGGTATTTAGGCAAAACTTTTAATTTTGAAAATGTTCTTTATAACATTTTGCGACTGAACTTCCCAAATAAGGTTACTTTACTCTTAAACAATTTTTATATTTTTTGACCTACCTGTATGCTGTTTGACTTGCAAGTGCACCTAGTATAATTATCGAACATGCACCATCTTTCGGCATTATATGGATTTTGATTGTGCAATGAATTAAAAAAAAACCCCTAAGGTAATTTGATCAGACAGTATATATATATATATATATAAATATATATATATATATATATAAAAATTTAATATATATATATATATATATATAAAATTATATATATATATATATATATATATATATTATTTATATAGGGTCACGTTTCAGTGCATGCAGGGGACCCGGAAAGGAGATACGAAGCGGTTTAAAGGGAAAACGTATTTATGCCAAAAACCCCGGAAAAAAGAAAATTTCCATATTCGGAAACCCGGGAAAAAAAATTTGCGTTTTCGTTTTTTTTTCGCGTTTTTTAAAAAGAGATATAAAAAAAAAAAGCACTTTCTCATGGTTTTTCTAAAAAACAGGTTGAGAGATTTTCCAGCGTTCTTTTCGTTGACCATCATAAACTTTTTTTTTTAAATGGACCATTTTTTATTTTATTTTTGAACCCTTATTACCCCAATTAAAAAAATGTATAACCTTAATATTTTTAATTGGAACCCCCCTAAGAAGTTATGTGCGTTCCTTGTCTTCTCATTTCTCTTATGGAAAATATGTTTTTTTAAAAGAAAAATTTTTTAAACATCTTTTAAATTTGGGGATTATAATTGTTTAAAAAATGCAATAAACAATTGATCCCGTTTAAAAAAAAAAGGATGATGGTTTAAAAAAGCGTCTCAAAAATTTTCCAAGCGTGGGAAAAAGTGCCTGGAAAACTTTTTCTCTTTAAAAACCCCAAAAAAAATAAAAAAAATCAAAAAATTTGGGTTTTTTGGATTCCCAGTTCGAAACATTTTTCAAGCTTTGGAAAATCCCCTTTGCCTTTTAACCGATTTTATTTTTCTTTTCGAGACCCTCTGTATCACTCGAATTTTCCCCCCTATTTTATATATATATTTTTAAAAAATATATATATATAAAAAATATATATATATATATATATATATATATATATATATATATATATTTTTATTTTGTAACTGAAAAATTATACAGACAAAATTATATTGTTTTTGAAAAGTTTTATTGTAAGTGGTAAAGGTTTAATTTAATTATCAGTATCAGTATATTGCTCTTCAATCTAATGTTTTACACCTCCTCTTACCAAAAGGTATCAACTTTCGCGTCTAAGTGTTTATGGTTCTAATCTTCGTTTTCTCACCTGTGATCACGAACTTACACAGGTAAATTTTGTTAGACATAGTTTCCGAAGATTTTATGGGATTTTATTGAGTTGTATACAAACTCTAAGGCAATTAGGCTTTAGGACGGATTATTTTAAGATGTTGGGCATGGTTGAAAGCTATCAACAAATACTGTAATAATTATTATTGTGGGTTTTTCCAAGTCGATATTGATTTCTTAAAATTTAGGCAGGTTTTTACTCAGTGGCGGTCCGTGGTTTTTGAGTACGGAGGTGTGCAAAACAACGGTATTTAAAAAGCGTTTTTTTTTTGTGTTTGTGTTTGTGTGTGTTGTTTTTGTTGTTTTTCCTAGGTCAAAGAGTTTAAAAAGATGTAATTTTGTCCTTTAAAATAATCGGAGCAACAGCACCGTGTTCAAAATTAGGTAGGCACTATTGCTAACTTTTTTATTATAAGAGATCAAGAGGTTAAAAGAAAATTTGTTACATTTTTTTTTCAATAAGATAAAGAAAAACAAAAATTTATGAGTTTTAAAAAAATATATTTTTAAATCAACACCCTGTATTTCTTACGTTAATTCAAAAAGAATGTAATTTTCATATAATTATTACATTTTCATTTTTTTCCCAAAAAAAAAATATGGATAATTTCAAAATAAATGAATTTTCCATAACGGGCCAGTCACCTGGAATTCTTAAAAACCATTTTTGTACAAATTATTAGTATGCTATGACAAAATAAAAAAAAAAAAAAATAATTGATCCCCCATGATTTTTATGACAATGACGACTAGTAAATCATAAGGCAACAGTTCATTTATCTATTTGTTTAAAAACGTCTTTGGAAGTTTTAATTATAGAATGCCACATAATTTTCCAAAAAAAAAAGGCATCAGGTTTTAAGTGAAACTTTTTCCAAAAAAAAAATGCCAAACATAAGAATTTTTTTACTCCTTTATCGAAAATTCCCAAACAAATAAAGTGTTTTTAAACGTAGAAATTATAAAACCTTTATAATTAATCAACAAACAGAAATTAATGTTTTTGGGATATTCAAAAATTTATCGTAAAAACCCACAGAGCTTAGGGCAGATCTTTATCTATGCTAATGACCCCCCACAAACTTTGTTGGTGATTACAAAGGCGTATAAACTTTTTCCAATGGTTTTTAAAAGCTGCATAAAAAACCAACTTTTTTCGATTAATTCTTTGAAGCAATGATTTTTAGTAATAAAAGGGATGTTTAAAAAGAAAACATTATTGGGCATTGCAATTCCACCATCCCAAAAATGTTTTGCTTAAAAGTATGGTGCTGCCCTCATTGGGTCAAAAAATTTTTGAACATGTGTTTTTTAAAAAGGGTCTTTAACAAAACAATATCGAATTTACTAAGAAATATGTTAAAGTTTTAGATGATGCCAATTTAGCCATTATTAGCATAATCTATTTTATTAATGTTATTTGTGATGCGTTATTAAAAAAAAAATGAAACTACGATGTTCATTTTTACCCAAGTAATTAGAGGGGTTTTACAAATTATATCCTTCATGACGGACTTTATTTAAATTTGGTTTTTACTGGGGTACTACGAATTTTTGTACAAAAAAAGCAATTAAAATTCCATGGCTGCCTGCGTTCAGTTTGGGGGAAAAGTATTTAAATTGAAATATCTGCTATCTATCACTTAGAAAAAATGTTAATAACTAATTGTATAGAAAATTACATTCTCTTCTTTTAAAAAAATACTGTTGCATTTAAAAAAATTTTTTTGAATAACTTTAAAACGATTTCGTTTGTTTTTTTAGTATCGTCATTGTAATCAGCGTAAAAAAGTACACAACTTTATAATTTAACTCTTTATCTTGTATAATAAATATAAATATATATATATATATATATATATATATATATATATATATATATATATATATATATATATATATATATATATATATATATATATATATATATATATATATATATATAAATGAATTAAATATAATGTAATTTATTAAACAACTTTGTATTCTGACCAATAACAATGATTCTAATGGTGGACACTTTAGATGATCCTCTATAATGTTAAAGTTAAAGAAAAACATAAAAGAAAACTTAAAGTCACAATAAATTACATAAAAATGAATAATATCGCCCATATCCTTTGCAAACTGTAACTTCCGGTATATACCTGCCTGAAATGCCCCGTTTCTGAAATCATCGTCGCACCCAATAATTCAATAGATTTCGAGTTTCAAAAACGTGGTTATGTTAGCTTTTTGAACCGATTTTAAAGGTTTTTGAATGAATATTTTGATCTTTTGTCGGGTTCTTTTCACGCTCGTTTAAGGTATATACTTCCGATTCCGACAAAGTGAGGGGAGAGAAAAAGGAAGAGAAAAATTACCTTTCAGGGTGCATCGAGTTTTGTACAACACTTTTATAAAATGGAAGACGGTAATCATTTTATTTTTTAAAATAGGCGAATAATAAAATTCAGTATATAAATATTTTTAAAAATTTAAAAATTAGTGTATAAAAGAGCAACTGAAACTTTTTTACTAGTAACTTTTTTTTGCCGCAAGCCTCTGCGATGGATAGGTTCCCAGATTCATTACCTGGCAGTCTTAGTTGGCCACCCTGTATTTGTTGATGATGATGGACATGTGGATTAAGTTTCGAAGTTTTTAAACGATTGAGAATTTTATTACCCATATATTTTTTTAGTTAGTTTGAACCATTAAAGTAACTTTCTGCGATAAAAAGTTGACTTCCAGCCTCCAAGCCGTTTAATATTAGTTATTTATTCGTCTGAATCTGCTTAAAACGTTGCGATAAACGTCTAAAACTGTGACCTGTAAGTAGGTAGTAATTTCCGACGGAATTTTTTAGTTTTAGTTTTTAGTTTTAGTTTTTGAGTTAAAGAACTCAAAAAACATACAGAACGAGGTGAAACGTCGAAGTCAGGGATTGCCAAACATGCTTGGTCAAAACAACATCGCATACAATGGTCGGAAACAAAAACCATTCATGAAGAAACCCATTAGAAGAAAAGACAATTTAAAGAAGCTATAATTATTGTAAACAACCAAGATGTATTTAGCAAGCCTAGCATCGATATTCCGAATATCTGGCAGCAGTTGCTGAACCGTGAAAAGTCGTTCAAGCTTCGCTGAACAAGGGATAGTGTATAAGTCGTAGCTTTTAAGAATAGTTTTTAGTTATCACTTGAAAACGGTTGGAGAAACATGACTAACCGAAACGTTGTGTAACAATTAGCAAATAAAGACAATGGAAGTCCAAGATTTCAGTGTTATTTTCTTTTGATTTACTTGGTAATAGGTTCATATCACCTCATTGGCAGCTTTCACAATATCTTCAGGAAGCTTTTCGTCGGAATAATCCAATATTTTACTTGTTAAAAATATTTAAAACTTAGAAATATTTTGACAACATTACTTTTGTTGTCATAAAAATAATACAGAACAAAACCTGGGTGAAGTGTTATTTGACTTATTACTTTAAAAACTGTACAGAAACTTCAAAATAATTTTAAAAGAAAAATTACAGATTTAAAAAATATATAGGCATCCAAATAGTAAGTATTGTAATTAAGAAGTGATCCAATTTATTATTAAGCCAATCCGATACAGTATTAGGTCTAAATAAAGGTGGTTAAGTTTTCCCGCACAAGTGAGGGAAAGTGACACTTTCCGAACTAATATACATGCACAAAAGTAGACAAATATGCACGGTCTAGTGCTCTTAGGCCTTATTTTAGAAAAGTGTTTTTAGTATGATAAAAGTAGCATGAAAGAAAGATGGCTCTAAAAATTAAACTACAAATAGAAATACACTTGGGTATCGGGTTTTGTTTTTCCATTTGCACATAATCCGGGAATAATGTGCCGTCGCCTCATAGAGGAAGTCCTGCTTGTAACCATGTCCCGTTGATAAATCAGCCATATTTACGACACTCTTTTATAATTTCAACCCGGTAAATCTCAGCCAACAAACGCGAACGCGAGTAAGAAAAAAAAAGACGCGATACACCGAATTGGTAAAATAACTTTTTTAAAGCATTGATTGGTTGCTTAATTTAAAACAAAAATAGTAAAAAAAAATTCCACAGAAATCGACAATTTCTCGATAAAGGGTGGTACCTATATCGTGAACAGTGCACTCTGTACGCTCGAGGGGGGCTTCAACATACATTTATATAAATTTATTGATAAGATACGATAATGTTTTTGTAGGTAATGCGGGATAAATTGACAGGTGCCTTGGTTTGGTTTGATTTTTGGGCCAGATATGGGATTTTACTGATACGAGCGGCGAGGTTGTGTTTGGAGATTGATGATGATTTTTAGTACAGGTTGTTCAATGTTTGTCGTTGATAAGAAAAACGTAATTTTTTTGGTTTTAAAAAATATTTTTTTTATTTAATATAATCTCTCTTTTAATTGAATACACTTGATTCAGTTATTTTCTAATTTATTTATTACAGGTCTGGGAGCTTATAAAAATTGTATGCCGAATCATGGAACAAAAAAATTCCCCAAGATTTGCTTATAAAAGGGGGGAAATTCTTTTTTTTTTGGGGAAAACGTAATAAATACGGAAAAGTCTAAATCAAGGAAGTTTAAAGGTGTATGGAAGCCCAATGCTATGGGGCCCCTTGATAAAAAAAATCCAGCCCAGTAAGAAAAAAAAATGTCAGAGTTGGCCCCGCCCCTTT